>CM076570.1:1482817064-1482929999 GCA_034641835.2 Pinus albicaulis
ATGAGGCTCAATAATAAATTGACTCCATGTATTAATATAAAAGTGTATGTCTAGTCATTTTTTCACCAAGAACATCAAAGCTCCCACAAGTTGTCTATATTCAGAATGATTTTCCAAATCCATACCAACAACACGTCCACATAGCTTCTTGAAATTCATTTCCATCGATGTAGTCACTGACTTGAATTCCACCATGCCACATCGTTCTAACAGCTTCACAATACATTTTCCTTGAGAAATGAAAATTTCACCTGGATTTTTCTAGACTTCCAAGCCTAGGAATTAGTGCAACAATCTTAGGTCCTTCATCTCGAATTTAGAATTCAACTCCCTCTTATATTGATAAATCAAAGTGTCTACACCAATTAGAAATAGATCATCGACGTATAATACCAAAATAAGTGGCATGTCATTTTCAACCTTGAAGTCTAAGTTTCGATCAACATAGCTCCTTGTAAATCCTAGCTTCATGAGATATCTATCAATTATCTCATACCGAGCCCTATGGGATTTCTTTAACCCATTGAGGGCTTTCTTCAACCTGCATACATGTGTCCTTCTCTCTTTCTATTCAAACTCCTAAGGTTGTGCCAAGTAGACTTCCTCATTAAAAGGGCCATGTAAGAATGAAATTTTGATATCCATTTGATGCATACTCCATCCTTGATTGCAACAAGAGAAACTATGGATCATATATTACTCTTGGGGAAACATGATTTTCAACATCTTGAAGTCTATCTCAGAGTCATAGATATATTTTCTTTGAGGTATAGGGATCACAAGGAGGTGGATCAAGTGGATCCATTGGGCCATCAGTATCGGGCATGGGTTCATCCATCAGAGGATCTTCTTGTCTTTTCGAAACATCACCATCCTTCCTTGTGATAGGGATATCCCTTTATTTTTTTAGGGAAGCATCTTCATCAAGAGTAACATCTTTACTCACTTCCAAATTTATTTGACCAGGTACATAAATTCAATATTCCTTTGAATATTTACTATACCCAACAATTACACCTTTGTTCCTAGAGGCTTCCAACTTGTTCCTTTTCTCCTTTGGTACATTAAAATATATAGGACAACCAAATATTCTAAAACGTGCAACATCATGTTTCTTACTAGTGAAGACTTCTTCGAGTGTCTTGAAATCTAAGCTTTGTTGAGGACTCTTATTTTGAATGTACAAAATAGTGTTTGTAGCTTCTTTCCATAAAAACTTTGGTAGACCTTGATATTGAATCATGGCACAACTGGCATCCATAATATTTCAATTATTTCTCTTGACAACTCCATTTTTTTTGTGAATTATATGGAACGGTGGTATCCCTCTTAATACTCACCTCTTTGCAAAATTCATTGAATTCATTAGATTCACACTCAACTCCATTATTAATTCTCAATTTCTTAATATTCTTTCTTATATGATTCTCCAACATTTCTTTGAAAGAACAAAACCATCTAAATACTTCATGCTTCTTGTTTAAGAAATAGGTCCAAGTGTTGTGGGAGAAGTCATCCATAAATATCACGTAATATAAATATCATCCAAATGAAGTCAAGGTAAAAGGGTTAGCTATGTTAAAATGGATCAATTGAAGAATATCAATTTTCTTTCTCGCATTAGAAGGGAATGGTCCCTTTGTATGTTTTCTAGCTTCACAACCTTGAAAAACTCATTCATGATTCATATGAAACTACGCCATCCCTGTAACCATTTTCCTTACACTAGGTAAGGCTTTGTGATGTAAGAAAATCTCAGATACCATAGCTCACACTGAATAGAGGTGCCATTTTCCAAATCTCCCAAAGGACTTCCACCAAATTGATAAATACCATACCCCCAAGAGTAAAAGAATATTTAAAGTTCTTTTTCCATGCATCGTACATTTCCATCAATGAAAACCACCTTGAAGAATTTTTCTTCCATCGCAGAAATAGACACCAAATTCTTCTTCTAATAAAGCACATACAAAACATCTTGAAGATTTATGATTTTACCATAGTTCAAGTGAAGAGAACTAGTTCCTATCCCTTTCATGGTGTAGGTGGAAACATATCCAAGAATAATGTTTAGATTAGTCTTCCTCCCAACAAAATTTGAGAGAAGCTACTTATATCTATTGAAATTCCTTGAGGCTCCACTATCAATTAACCAATAATACAAGTTGTCCAAAGGAGAGATAGTAGATAAAGAAAAAATGAGATAATAATCATTATCTTGCATATGAAGTTTATAAAAATAGTACAGTGTGATCGTTAAGGGACCTTTGTCGACATAATTTCACATAACAATGATAATAGTCCACATTATCAAGTAACAACACCTCTTCCTTTATTTCCAAGAAAAATAAATTAGAGTTCTAAATGTTGAATTTTGAAAAAAAAATTATAATTAAACAAGGTTTAGGATCATTAGTAAAACTATTGGGATCTCGTCAATTAGACTTATGTTAAAAATCTAGGAGGGCATGATCACATTATCTAGTTCAGAAAATGTTTACTAATTCCATTTTTAGAATCCTAGATTGATTTATTTTATAGGGATGATGTTGAAGGTGCATGTTTCATAGATGCAAGTTTTCACCTTAATCTCATCATAAAAAACATCGAGTTGAAACTTCTAGAGTGCACATTAAAACTAAAAATAAGTAGCACTTTAACTTCCTTATTTGAACTATACTACTTTGGTTGCTAGAATAATTTGAACTATTATCTTCTTATTCTTTATGATTATTTTATGTATTAGGACATGAAATAATGTAAACATACTTTGTTTTATCTAATAATATTTATTTAGACCTACCCCATAACCATCCTTGTGAGGTTCATATACTTTTATTTTTTTCAATACCCTCTCAAGGATGCATGTGAGTAATGTTATATCCCTTGGTATACCATCTCTAACTAGGGGAGTGTTAGTGGAGATCATATAGATAACATAATACTATAGAAGGTTTACATGGATTGGTGTGAAATTGTCAAATAGAGGTACGTCCTTTTGAGATGTAGTCTTTCTTTCATTGAATTCTTGTTAGCAATAGTAACTTTACAAATGCAACATATTTTGGAAGTCCTTTTAGTGCAAGCATCATAGTAAATTATCCCATCTCACTATTAGTGGCTTAAGGTTATCAAGTTATCCATTAGTGGCTACAAACCTCCAAGATTAAACGAAAAGACTTTCCATGATGTAGTGGGATTGAAGAGAGAAACATTAGAAACACAAGTGAAAACATAGTTTTTAGTCTATTATTGCTAGACATGGGAAATGATTGTTTTTTATATGTACTTGAAGTCAATTCTCGAAAGAAACATAGAAATAATTAGTTCTAAAGAGCAAGCAAGGATTTCCCATAGATTTTAACTTAAATACTTTATTTTGCTTCTATTAAATTTGGTTTAGAAAATTAACAAGGTGATGTCACTAAGGAGGCCCTCAAAACTATTGTGCCATTTTTGGTGTATTTTAGTGGTTGGATGATTAATATGATGATAATGAATCATGTGATAATTTCTTGATCATTGATGATGTTAGTCCCTAAATTAGCATTGTCATGCATTTTCTTATGAAGTTTTATTCTTAATGACTATATCGAAAGTTATGAGTCATGTTGCCACAACAGAGATATATATTTGAGCTAAATGAAATATTTTGGATGGAAGAGTGGAGAATGGGTCAAAATATAAAGTGAATTACTATTTAGTATCAAATTTGTCTCACCTTTTATAGATGTTTATCAAGCTCAACATCAATATTCTTGGGTCATCTTCTTGAGGGTAGAAGTATAGGGAACTTTCTTGCATGCATCACTTAGAGATTATATACAATTATTATTTTGAGTGTGGTGTTCTTTATTATCAAAATAAATAATTCAGAGAAAAAATAACAAAATATAACAAGATTTAGAGAATAAATAACTTATTATAATAGCGTTAGGAAATTGTAGAAGAACTAGAATACCATATAAAACAATACCTTTATTGATGAAATCAATGTCCACTTTCCTCTTTTAGTCTATAGATGATAAAAGTTCAAATTATAGTATGCTTCATAAGACATTCCATTACCTTGATTCTAAACGATTATATAGTTTACATTTAATTTCTTAGGGACTTGTTAGTAAGAAAATCCTTCGAGTCAGCTTTCTTGCAACTATTGACATTACATTGTATATACTACATGGGCCTCTTTAATAAAGATGCCTAGTTCCCTATGAATCCTTCAAAAAAGTTTTACTCCTACCTCTACCAAGAAAGCATCATATTAGGACGAGTCTTGCTCCAAGAAAGTTTGTAATAAAGTGGAAGTCAAAAATTCCTAAAAGTGAAAAAAAAAAAATCTCTAAATTTTCCATTAAAATATGAACAAATAACTAAAAAAAGGAAGAAATATGATACCATGGTTTGTAATTTCTATAGTTTATTTGTTACAATAATAGTATATACTCGTTAGAAATGAAAAATTCTAGACTTTAACAATCTCAATGGGTACTTTAAACACAATATACTACAATTTTTAATTAGAAATGAAAATTTGTCTACTTTAACAATCTCAATGGGTACTTTAAACACAATATACTAGAGTTTTTAAACCATATTAATAATTTCTTGATACATAATATATTTATGTGAGATAAAATAATTATTAACATAAATTAAATAACATATAATACAATAACATGGTTTATAATTTAATATCTAATCTTTAACTACCCTTAAACTCTACACACTTACCCAATAAATACCAAACAAAATGTTTGTAATCTAATTTTCTTTGGTGAAAATTTCAATTGAAAAGAAACCCTAAAAATAATAATAATACTTTTCATTTCTAAAAATAACCAAATTATTCAACTCATTTGATCAAGTTTAGGGTTGGAAAGATAAGGTCAACCCTATCTTATAGCAGTTGATGGAAGTACAAAATGCAAGAGATAAGAGTTAGCCGTTGAGGGAAGTCTAATAGCGACAACCAAGCCAAAGCAACAGTAATCTATTTCATTTCATCAAAGGTAATATATATCATTTGAACAAAGTTGGCTGGAAGAGAAGGGCGCACCTACCCTATCTCTATCTTATAACCGTTAAAAGAAGTGATGTTTCTAAATATAACTCAACTCTTCCACCGTTTCAGGCCATTTGTGCTTCTCCTTGTGTGTTTGAGTACTTTGTATTGTTTTTCTTAATCATTTGAGTTTTTTTTCTCTTTTCTTGGGTTTGTGTCTCTGTAAGTGATGGAGGAGGCTGCGCTGGTTCATATCCAACAACAAACCCAGTTTATTGCTCAGGGTGGAAGAAGTAACCCAGTTTATTGCACTGTCACATGGTATGTATTGTGGGGTTTCTTCATAGCTCTGTTATGCATGTTTTTTGTCTGTTGGTATGTATTGTGAGGTTTCCTCATAACTCTGTTATGCATGTTTTTTTTGTCTGTTTTGTTCTTCCCTTACCCTCAACTTTTAATGTATCTGTTTTGTTTTCTCTAGCCATGGGCTATCCATTTCTCTTTCTTTATGTAAACTACTTTTATGAATATGCAATGAAAGTCAAATCTCATTCATGAGTTTCTTTTTCTTGATTATTCAGGGTTTCATTTTCTTGATTTTTCAGGGTTTCGTTTGCCTTGAGTGTTTGGTTATGACAGAATGAATGGATGATTTGAAGTTCTGGTACAGACTAACCATTATCATTGAAATCGAGAGCTTCTCAAACCCTCAGCCTTCTTTGAGCGGCTCTGCCTTCAATGTGTATCTTAATTTCAGATCCCACTAAGCATTGTCATTGAAATGAAATCGGGAGATGCTCAAACCCTCAGCCTTATTTGAGTTGATCTGTAATCCCAGATCCTAATTAAATAAAATAAATACAACAGCACAACGTGAGACAGAGCTCACACAAAACTTGTTCTTAGCTCAATGACAACATTACATATTTATAGCATAGGCACTCACCTAATCTTCCTAAATTGGAGGCAACAATCCTGAACTGGTGGAACTAAACTCTAATTATAAAACTCTCATTCAATAAACCATAACCACTCCTATTTCTACATTATTCTAGATTATTCTCACATCCTCCCTCAATGGAGAATGGATTTTCTACAACACCTAATTTACTTCTAAAAAATTAAAACTTGAGTTTACCAAGAGGCTTGGTAAAGATATCATCCATATTATCCTTGGTATTACAAAATACTAAATCAATTTCACTTGATTGAATCTTCTCTCGTACAAAGTGGTATTGTAGCTCAATGTGTTTTGATCTGGCATGATATATTGGATTGTGTGCTAATTTGATAGCACTTTGATTATCACAATTTATGCATGTTGAACCACTTTGCTCCTCTTCGAGATCTGCAAGAATTCTCCGCAACCAAACAGCTTCACAGGTGGCATGGTCAAAGCTTTGTACTCAGATTCTGTTGATGATAAAGAAACAGTTGGTTGTTTCTTACTACTCCATGACACAACCCCTAATCCTATATGAAATGCATAGCTAGAGGTAGATCGTCTGTCATCAGGATTTCCTTCCCAATCTAAATCAGAAAAACTTGTCAATGCAACATCAGATTCATCAGTATACATAATACCTAAATTGATTGTTCCTTTTAAGTATCGGAGAACTTTATTTGCAGCGTTCCAATGATTTCCCGAAGGCTTAACCATAAACTGACTAAGGATACTGACTGAGTATGCAATGTCTGGTCTTTTAGTGGTGAGATAGTTCAGACTTCCCACCAACTGATGATATAAAGTTCCATTTGCCTCTTTAGTTCCATCTTCTTTGTACAAATTTGTATTTTGTTCTAAGGGAGTTGACATAGCTTTGCAATCACTCATATTGAACATTTTAAGAATTTCCTTTGTGTATTTACTTTGAGTGATCAATGTTTTACCAAGCTCTCTCCATACCTCAATTCCTAAACAGTAATGCAATTCACCCAGATCTTTCATTTCAAATTCCTGAGACAACTAAAATTTAATTTCTTCAATTAACTTGTAAGCCATGCTTGTGATAATGAGATCATCCACATATAAATATATTAAAGCAACATTTCCTTCTTCATCTTTCTTAACATACAGGTTAGGATCATTTTTTCTTTTCACAAACCCATTCTGATGAAAGAAGGTATTTACATACCATGATCTCGGTGCCTGTTTCAAACCATATAAGGCTTTTCTTAACCTACAGGCTAGATGCTCCTACCCTGTTTGACAAACCCTTCAGGTTGAACCAGATAAACTTCTTCCTTCATATCACCATTCAGAAAAGCATATTTGACATCCCATTGATGTATATTCCAATTATGTTTTGTAGCTAAGGCAATCAGTACTCTAATTGTATTCAATTTAGCTACTGGTGCAAAAGTATCTTCATAATCAATTCCCTCCTGTTGAGCATATCCTTTTGCAACTAATCTCGCCTTAAATTTATCAATGCTACCATATGCTTTAAATTTAGATTTATACAACCATTTTATTCCAATTGGAACTTTTTTTTCAGGTAGTTCAACTAATTCCCATGTTTGATTTTTCATAAGAGAGTCATATTCATCATTCATAGCATTTCTCCATTGTTCATGCTCTTTATCTTGTTCATAACCAACTGGTTCTACAACATTAATTATATTATACATCAAGGCATAATCTCTATACCTTGTAGGAAGCTGGGTTTGTTGGGTTGACCTTCTTAGTGCTACAATACCTGTTGGAGTTCCACACATGATTCTCCTGCTTTGAGGTGAATCTTCCTCTCGTGATGAATCACTGTTGTTGGATGCGCTCATGATGTTTTCATTTTGATCTTGAATCTGTACCTGTACCTGTTCTTGTTCCTGTTCCTGTTCCTGTTCCTGTTCCTGTTCCTGTTTAACCAAAGTATCAATTTTGACATGATCATCATTAGATATATGCGAAGCATCATTCATTGTATCACTTTTATCAGCATTCTCATGAAACACCACATCTCGACTTGCAAACAATTTATGTGAATTGGGATCAAACAGTTTATATGCTTTCTGATATGTACAATACCCAATAAAAACACACTTGATTGACTTTGCATCAAGATTTCTTCTGTTATCCTTAGGAATATGTGAAAAGGAAGTACATCCAGATACTCTTAAATGACTTACATGAGATTTATAACCATAAAGAATCTCAAAAGGAGTTTGAAAAGCTAATTTCTTAGTGGGACATCGATTCTTCAAACAAACAACAGTATTAATGGCTTCTACCCAGAAAACATCAGAAATGTTTCTTTACCTTGAAGCATACTACAAGTACACTCCACTAGTCTTCTATTCCATATCTCAGCAACACCATTTTGCTGAGGAGTATGAGGTACTATGAACTGTTGTTGGATCCCATAAAATTTACAATACTTGTTAAACGCTCCTGATTTATATTCACCACCGTGATCTGATCTGAGAATTTTAATGTATTTTCCTGTTTTCTTTTCAATCAAAGTTCTGAATTCTTTAAAATACTCAAAGACATCACTTTTTCTTCAAATGAAATAGACCCATGTATATCTAGATCTATCGTCAACAAAAATAAGAAAGTAGGAAGCACCACCAAGTGACCTAGTTTGCATAGGTCCACATACATCAGTGTGAATTAATTCAAGTATATCATATTGTCTTTTCTCTATATGAACGGGAAACTCCTCTCTATGCTGCTTACCAAGTGCACAAACTTCACATGGTAAATGTTCACACTTCGTAATAGGAAGACCGTCAACCATTGTTTTTCTTTGCAACAACAATAAATCATTGTAATTTAGGTGCCCATACCTGTGATTCCATAACTCTGTTGTTGACGTTGTTGTGGATGTCAATGCAACATGACGCTTCGTCGTCACATCCAATTTATACAATCCACCAACCCTAGTACCTATGGGAACAACCCTTTAGTGATCCTGAACATCTTTCACAATACATCCCAATTTACCAAATTCCACATTTAAATTATTATCAGTAATAGTTGAAACATATATCAAATTATTTTTAATAGCAGGAAAATACATCACATCATGAATCTGTCTCATTTGTCCATTAGGTAAGTACTCACTTATTATGCCATAGCCTTGGACTTTATGTGACCTATTATCTCCTAGGTAAATGTGTGTGCACTCACTTTTCTCGTAATATTTATCATACCATTCTTTATTACAAGTCATATGAGCTGATGCACCAGAATCTATGAACCAAGCAGTCTCATCATCAATTTTAGCAGACAATGCAGCATTAGAAAGAAACAATTTAAGATTTTTACCTCTTGCAATCAATGCTAAATACTTGTTGTCGTTATCATCTAGATCTTAAGCAGTAGGTTCATGATTCAATTTTTTATGCCCTTCTTCATGAACCATTGCTAGCTCTTCAATTATAGAAACTTGTTTGTCAGAATATTCTTCTGACTCAAAAATACCACCCAAGCTCAAAATGCCTCCAAATGACCACATGAAAAAAACATCATCAGAAGGATCTAAAAATATAGGTCCATAATGACAATGCCCCACTTATCTCACCTTCAACTTTCGAGCTCTCTATGTTGAATGTTGACAACAAATGTTTATCCTATGCAGATCCTTCAACCCAAACCAATAGCATTATAATTCCAGTCACGAACAGAGCATGAGAACTTTTCACTCCTCACAGTATTTAAGAACAAGTTTCATACCTCACTAGCCATGTGGGGAAATTTTTATAGTGCCAAAGTGTTCTCAGCATGCTCCTCTGCACTCTCAAGCACTTTTCACATGCTTGGGAAGAAAACAACTTGAATATTCCAATAGGTTACAATGTATAGAAAGTGTATCGATAGAGAATACTTGATCTAGGAAACAGTCTCTCACTGTTAGCAAACACAGCCAGTTAAAAAATTATTTATGCCACCAAAAATAGTCATAGGATGCTCTCCTCAACCTCCATGACCAGCAGATCGACCAAGGCAAATTAAATCTCAGGTCTAGATAGTTGGCAAGATTCAGCTCTAACTTTACAATTCAAAAAAAATCTGATCTGATCCATGCAGCATGCTCCAAACAAGCAGAATCGTCCACTGTTTGCTACTAACGAGATTACCAAATTTTATCTAGACAACAGCCCTTCTATTTTTCCCACGTTAGTGCAAAACAAGTGTTATTTTCATGTTAATATTTATTTGAATAGCTAGCTGAATCAGTTGAAATTGAATGATTAAGTATAGAGGTTTCTTAGCGGATGCATGGCTTGTAAAGGGGCCCAAATATAGTTGGGTTTACCTGCACAACGTCATCAAAGAGAAGCTAGTAGATATATGGTTACATCATATGCTAACACAATACAATGACAGTGCTTCTGTTGGAATCCTGGCTTTTGGCAGGAGTGCACTTTCGCTACCTTCAAGCTCAGCCTTCACAGCTCGGAGTTTCTGAATCGAAGGCTACCTGCGGGTGGTTTTTTTGTGGAGAGTGGGATTCACACAACACGTATGCTTCTGAAATTGGTTGGAGAATACGGGAGCCACATACGAAATACAACACAGATTAGCCAATCAATTTAAGGCCAGGAGGGGGAGTCACAGGTCGTTCCTTCGGACCTCGTCTTGACTCTGCACTTGTTGGCAATGGCACCGCCTCTACCACTCCTTCTTTTCCTTTTTCCGCAGATGGATCTCAGGGTTTCTGCCCGCATGGAGGACATCCCGCTTTCGGCTCCTCTAATTTGCAGCGAGGAAATGGTGTCTCACGCTTGACAGAGGGACAAGAAGTAGATCAATATATCTGACGCTCTAATACCAATTTAAATAAAATAAATACAACAGCACAATGTGAGATAGAGCTCACACAAAACTTGTTCTTAGCTCAACGACAACATTACATATTTATAGCATAGGCACTCACCTAATCTTCCTAAATTGGAGGCAACAATCTTGAACTGGTGGAACTAAACTTTAATTATAAAACTCTCGTTCAACAAACCATAACCACTCCTATTTCTACATTATTCGAGATTATTCTCACAATCTCACCCCGCCTCTACATTATTTCATCAATCTTCTTATCTTGTGCTTGCTTTGGGGTTTGAACTTTGCTCAAATATATGATAACTTTGTTACTCAGTTGATGTCAACTTAACTTTGTTTTGCTAGAAATAATATTTATTTAATTTCCAATAATATTTATTTTAGTATTAACTTAATTTTTCTTTTTAAAATTTTCTTTAAATTTATACTTAAATGTGTTTTGATTCTATTATTATTGTATTTAAGAATTATAAACTATAATATAATAGTGTATTTTCTTAAAGTTTTAATTTGTTACTAAAATTGTATATAGATATTAAAGTTTGCAAGCCAGTTGCGTCGTGATGACAAACTTTGATGGAAATGAACGAAACATCCTCACCACAATTTTTTACTAATTTTCTTAATAAGTGTTTATTACTAATAATATAAATTTTTGGCATTGGCTTGTTTTCTTTGGAAGTCAATGAAACATCCTCACCACATATTTTGACTCGTTTATGAGAGTCTATGAGCAGAATTTATTTTGTCAAGTCACTCCCATCCAATATAATGATATGACTATACATTTGAAAGAAAATAATAGAAAATAGAAAATGCCGTGAAAAGGAGTATCTGGGAATTTCTTCATGGTTCTTGGAATACCAATTTACTGAGAAGATGTTGAGATTCCGGATATCTAGACTGTGCAATGTGCAATGTCATCTGCTTTCACTTTACTTTTCGTTTGTATGGATAGCTTTTAGGGTTATTAATCATGTTTTTAATAAGTGTTTAAATAAATATGTTTGGTAATAGAATAATAAGTTGTTTTTAATGAGATTTTTTGGAAATTTTTCCTGTAGATTTTTTCGTTTAATTTCTCTAAAATTTAGTAGGAATTCATTGAAATCATAAGTTCTATAGGTAATCCCTACACAATCAAAATACCCTAGGGATTTTTGAGGGTGTTGAATCCATATATAGTAAAAAATCCAGTTTAAATAACAAAAATCAAAATTTAACCTCAAATTTTTCTGTACGATTCAGATACGAAAAACTCCAAAAAATCACATTAAAGACAACTCCATAAAATAAAGAATCTATTAGATAATTTTATTTTTTATATATTTTAATGCAATTTTAATAATATTATATATATAAGTTATTTAAAATGTATTTTTAATATATAATTGGGATACCATTCATTTAAAATAATTACATCACTTTTAATTTTAATTTCATAAAATATATAAAGAAAAATAAATTCTTAAAAATGGTAACGAAACATAAAAAATTTCTAACAACTAGATTATTGCATAAAATAATAATATTCTTTTATTAAAAATATTTTATTTAAAAGAATTATAAATTAATTATTATAAACCTTTTACAATATTAAATTTTTAAATAAAATAATAATAATATTATTATTATCCATAGAATTATTTTAAATAATGACAATAAAACAATTTCATAATTTTTTTAACATTTTAATAAATTAATTAGATTTTATTTTTTATTTTAGAAGAAAAACCCTAAAATACAACCGTCCATTTTCCTGCATAACCATGGATATATTGTGATTTGGAATTTTAAAGCAAATTCATTGTCTAGCTGAGCTAGCACACTTTGTTTCATGTTGAGTCTTTGAGTCTTTCCCTGTATTGCTTGAATGGTTTTAAAATTAGTTTTTAGTTTTTGCATTGTGCTTAAATTTGTGTACTTTCTATTTTCTTTGTTTTGTTTTAATATTTATTTAACTACATCAGTTTTAATATTTTTTAATCGAGATTTTTGTATTTTTCTTCGTCACCTTCTAATATATTTAACCACATTTTCATGGATTGTGGGATTGTTTTATTAATTTAATTGGTTATTAACTTTAGATTTTAATTTTAATTTTTAGTGTTAAGTTTTGTGAAATAATTTATTTATAATATATATTATTAAATAGTAATATATATATATATATATTATATTAAGAAAGAGGGGAGGGAGGATATTGTAAGTCTCTTGATTATTGTTTATGGAGAGAAGGGGAAGAGAGCGAGTGGGGAAAAGGGAGAGAGATGGGTGGGAAAGAGAGTTTGAGAGTGAGGGAGAGAGGGAGGTAAGGAGAGAGAGGGAGTGGGGGAAAAGGGAGAGAGAGAGAGAGAGAGAAAGTGAGAATAGGGGATGAGAGAGACACAATAATAGGAGGAGAAGGAGGGAGATGGAGAGAGAGAGGGTGGGGGAGAGGGATATATTGGAGGGGGAAGTGAGAAGGGGGAATAGAGAGGGAGGGAGGGAGAGAGGGAGGGAGGGGGACACAGAGAGAGATATGGGGAGAGGGGAGAGAGAGAGGGAGGGAGGGGGACACAGAGAGATATGGGGAGAGAGGAGAGAGAGTGGGTGGGAGATGGAGGAAGGGATGGATGGAGAGACTTGGGTGGAGGGAGTGGGGGGAGAAGGGGAAATGGGGAGGGGAGAGAGAGAGAGAGAGAGAGAGTTGGGGTGAGAGATGGGAATTTGGAGGAGGAAGAGAGAGACAAAGGGAGAGGAGGAGAAGAAGGGAGATGGAGAAAGAGACAGAGGCGTGGGGAGGGAGAGAGTGGAGGGGGAAGTGAGAGGGGGGGAATAGAGAGAGGGAGGGAGAGACAGAGGGTTAGAGAGAGAGAGAGAGAGCAAGAGAGAGATAGAGAGAGAGTGGGTGGGAGACAGAGGAAGATAGGGAGGAAGAGATTGGGGGGAGGGGTGCAGAGGGGGAATAGATATATAGAGAGAGAGAGGGGGGGGGAAGGGAGGTAAGGAGAGATAGGGGCTGGGGAAGGGAGGGAGGTAAGGAGACAGAGGGAGTGAGAGGAAAAGGGAGGGAGAGACAGAGATAGAGAGAGGTAGAGTGAGGGAGAGATGGGGACATGGAGACAGAGGGTCAAAGAGAGAGAGAGAGAGAGAGAGAGGGAGATGAAGGAAGAGTGGGAAGGAGAGAGTGGGGGGGAGGGGCGTAGAGGGGGAATAGATATGGAGAGAGAGAGAGGGGGGGAGGGGCGGAGGGGGGAGATAAAAGGGACGTAAGGAGAGAGAGGGGTTGGGGAAGGGAGGGAGGTAAGAAGAGAGAGGGAATGGGGGGGGAAGGGAGGGAGAGACAGAGATAGAGAGAGTGAGAGTGAGGGAGAGAGGGGGACACCAAGAGAAAGGGTCAGAGAGATATATAGAGAGAGAGAGAGAGTGCGTGGGAGATGGAGGAAGAGAGTGGGGGTGAGGGGCACCAAGGGGGAATAGATATGGAGAGAGAGAGAGAAAGAGAGAGAGAGAGAGAGAGAGTGGGAGATGGAGGAAGAGAGGGAGGGAGAGAGTGGAGGGAAGGGGCATATATGGGGAATAGATATGGAGAGAGAGAGAGGGGGGGGAGGGGGAGGTAAGGAGAGACAGGGGTTGGGGAAGGGAAGGAGGTAAAAAGAGAGAGGGGTTGGAAAGGGAGGAAGGTAAGGAGAGAGAGGGAGTTGGGGGCAAAGGGAGGGAGAGGATGAGATAAAAATGGGGGAAGCAGGAAGGAAAGAGACAAAGGGAGAGAAGGAGAAGGAGGGAGATGAAGAGAGAAGGGGGGGGGAGAGTGGGCAAGGGACACAAAGAGATATGGGGAGAGGGGGTGGGAGAGAGAGAGTGGGCAAGGGACACAAAGAGATATGGGGAGAGGGGAGAGAGAGAATGGGTGGGAGATGGAGGAAGAGAGGGAGGGAGAGAGTGGGGGGGGCAGAAGGGGAAATAGGGGGGTGGGGATATAGATAGAGAGTGGGGGGAGGAATGGGGGAGAGAGAGAGAGAGAGAGAGGGAGGGAGGGAGAGAAGAAGAAGGAAGATGGAGAGAGAGACAGAGGGGGGGAGAGGGAGAGAATGGAGGGGAAAGTGAGAGGGGGGGAATAGAGAGAGGGGGAGGAACCAAGAGAGAGGGTCAAAGAGAGAGTGGGTGGGAGATGGAAGAAGAGGATGGAGAGAGTGGATGGGTGCAGAGGGGGAATAGATATGGAGAGAGAGAGAGAGAGAGAGAGAGAGATGGGGAGTGGGAGGGAGTAAAGAGTGAGAGATTGGAGGAAGGGAGGGTGAGAGAGAGCCAGGGTGTCGAAGGGGGAGACATAGATGGAGAGAGACAAAAGAGAGAGAGTGAGTGAGTTAGAGTGAGAGATGGAGAGAGGCGGGAGGGAGAGAGCAATAGAGAGAGTGGGGGGAGATGGAGGAAGTGAGTGAGAGAGGGAGGTAGAGAGGGGGAGAGAGAGGGGGAGGGAGAGGGGAGACAAAGATGGAGAGAGGGGGGGAGGGGGTGGAGGTGTAAATAGTGGGACGAAAAGAGAGAGAGCAAGATGGAGAGAATGAGAGAGGGAGTGGTGGAGAGATGGGGCAAGGGAGGGAGGGAGAAAGTGAGGGGGGGGAATGGTAAATGGGGCAATAAACATAGAGAGAGTGGGGGAGAGATGGAGCAAGGGAGGGGGAGAGAGAGTGAGGGTGGATAGGGTAAATGGGGAGATAGACATAGAGAGAGTAGGGGGAAGGGGGGAGGAGGGAGAGAGGGTGGATAGGGAGAGGGAGAGAGAATTGGAGACAAAGAGAGAGAGAGGAGGAGGAGGAGAGAGAATTATATGGAGAGAGAGAGAGAGAGAGAGAGAGAGAAGGGGGAGAGAGAGAGAGAGAGAGAGAGAGAGAGAGAGAGAGAGTGGTGGAGATATGTAGCAAGGGAGGGAGGGAGAGAGTGAGGGGGGATGTGGTAAATGGGGGGATATACATAGAGAGTGTGGGGTTACAGGCGGAGGGAGAGAAGGGGGATAGAGAGAGATCAAGACTGAGCGTTAAAGGGAAAGAGAGAGAAAGAGGAGGAGGAGAGAGAGCGATATGGAAATAGAGAGAGAGAGAATTGGGGAAGAACAAGGAAAGGAGGGAGAGAGAGAGAGTGATGGGGTAGAGTGGGATATATAAATGGAGATAGAGAGAGAGGGGGGGGGAGATCGAGGAAGGGAGGGGGAGAGAGAGAGAGAGAGAGAGAGAGAGAGGAGGCAGAGGGGGGGAGAGAAATGGAGAGGGGATAGAGAGAGAGCAGGGGGATGGAAAGAAATAGGGGGCAATAGAGGGATATATGGAGACCAAGTGGGAGAGGGAGATAGAGAGAGTGAAGAGAGAGAGTGAGTTGGAGTGAGAGATGAAGAGAGGGGGGAGGGAGAGAGAAAGAGAGAGAGAGAGTGGGGTGGGAGATGGAGGAAAGTCGGTGAGAGAGAGCGAGGGAGGAAAATAGAGAGAGAGAGAGTGGGGGGGGAGGCAGAGAGGGGGATTGATGGCAAGAGAGAGAGAGAGAGAGAGAGAGAGAGAGAGGTAGAGAACATGAGAGAAAGGGAGGGCGAGAGAGAGAGAGATATGGAAATAACATGAGGGAAAGAGAGGAGGAGCGAGAGAGAGATAGAGGGAGAGAACATGAGAGGGGGGAGAGAGAGAGAGAGAGGGATAGAACATGAGTGAAAGAGAGGGAGATAGAGAGAAGGAGAGAATGGGGAAAGAATAAGGATGGAGGGAGAGAGGTAAAGAGATAAAGTGAGGGGGAGAGGTAGGGGGGATTGAGAGATAAGAAGGGGGGGGGAAGGAGTGAGAGACTAAGACGAGGAGAGGGAGGGAGAGAGGGAGGGAGAGATAAATAGGGAGCATAGGTAGAGGTGGGGGAGTAGGAGAGAGAGAGAGGGGGGGGAGAGGCAGGGAGAGAGAGAAATAAAGGGTGAGAATAGGAGAGAGATGGGCAGGGAGAGAGGGAGAGAGGGAGAAGGAGAGGTGGATAGAGAGAGATAGGGAGAGAGAGGGAAAGACAAAGAAGGAGAGGTGGATAGAGAGAGATAGGGAGAGGGAGGGAGAGAGGGAGACAGAGAGATATAGAGGGAGGGAATGAGAGAGAGAGAGATGGAGAGGGAGGGATAGACAGAAAGGGAGAGAAGTAGGGAGAAAGAGAGAGAGGGAGAGAGTAAGAGAGAGAGGGACGGGAAGAGAGGGATATAAAGGGAGTGGGAGAGGTGGATATAGAGAGAGAGAAAGAGGGAAAGAGAGAGGGATATAGAGAGAGAGAGAGGAGGAGGAGTAGATAGAGGGAGAGGGAGAGATAGGGAAGGGAAGAGAGGGAGACAGAGGGAAATGGAGGAGGGAGAGAGGGAGGGAGAGAGGGAGGGAGAGAGTAGGAGAGATATGGAGAGAGAGAGGGAGAGGGGGAGACAAATATCGAGATAGAAAGAGGGGAAGGTAGGGAATATAGAGAGAGGGGGAAAGGGAGGGACCTAGGGGGCAACACAGAGAGAGAGAAGAAGAGAGAGAACAAGATAGAGAGAGAGGTAGAGTGATGGAGAGAGGATGAAGGAGGGAGAGAGAGAGTGTCGGGGGGAAGAGGGGGGGCATAGGGGGAGATATAGATGGAGAGGGGGAGACAAAGGAAAGGAGGGAGAGAGAGTGGGTGGGTTGGGCATAGGGGGATATAGATATGGAGAGGGAGATGGAGGGAGAGAGAGAAAGGGAGAGAAGGAGGGAGACAAAGAGAGAGGGAGATAGGGGGAGATAGAGGGGAGGGAAGAGAGGGAGACGGAGGTAGAGGGAGGGAGAGAGAGGGGGGAGGAGGACAAGGGTGGTGTAAAGGAGGATGGACAGAGATAGAGATATGGAGAAAGGGTGGAGAGAGAGGGGGAAAGGGTCAGGGAAGAGAGGGAGAGAGAGGGAGAGGGAGAAGTGGAGAGAGGGGGAGGGAGGAGGGAGAGAGGGAGGGAGAGTGGAGGAGAGATATGAATAATTCAGTTAAGCAAAGAACCTAAAACTTAACTGAATTTAAAGGTTGTGCACAAGTTACAAATGTATGCAAAGCGAAGAAGATTTAGTCTCCAATAGTTGAATAAGTAATAATACGTGAAACTTAGAGACCGAGTTCTCTAGTACTAGTGCAGTTCAGTGCAGATTGGAGCAGAAGTAAAGGATCAATGTTGGAGGCAGTCAAAGAAGTAATGAAAAGGTCTTGGAGGCATTCATAGGTCAAGGGTCTAAGTCTTGGTCATGGTACTTGTTATTTGAAGATCTATAAGAAGGCCTAACTTTGTGTCTTTTTTATTTTGGTAATTGACTTGATGAAATACTAAATAAGCTAAGCAAGAGAAGACAAAAGTAACTCAAGTAAGCTCACAATTAATTATCAAGAAGATAATTTTAATTAATCATAGGCCCTCCAAATTCTAAACATGGAATCATAGCTAAGGTTCTGAACTCAATGGCTACATGACAAGAAGACACTCCAGGAAGTGAAGATAAAAGTTTGGGAAGTCAAATAAGTTTGCAAGGAAAAATCTTAAGCTATTTCAAGAAAGATCTTCTATCTCATTCAAATGATCAACTCATTCAAGAAAATAATCTTTTCCATCAATGATTTACATTCAAAACACTGTTAGAAGAGGTCATCATCTTTTGAAGATATCCTTTATCATCAAGGATCCAAGAACACCTACATTCAAGGTTTATATCTTAGAAGAAGCTCCTAACTTCATCTTCATCATCATCAAGATAGCTGCAAGAAACTCTACTCATGTATGTATTTATGACCTTACTTAAATCTATCAAGATGATTTATTGTAAAGAGAGAAAAAAGTTGGTTGGGTCATCAAAATTTAGTGCATGGAAGAATCGAACAAATTTGAATTTAATTGAAGATGAAATTATGGAATACTCCAAAGGATATACAATTCAAGCACCAAAATAAGATTCTCCAACTCATTCCAAGTACATGAAGGGAGAAATCAGAGCCCAGAGGATTCTCATAGAATCCATTAAGGACTCACTCATTCCCTATGTATCAAAACTAAAGTCTGCTAAAGAAATATATGAGAAACTAGTGGAGCTATTCTCTGTGAGTACTGCAGGAGAATCAATCTCTCTGAGACAAGAACTATATAAAATGAAATTTTCAAGAGAAGAAGGAATCACTTAATACTTTATGAGGATTTCTGAAAAAAGAGTTCAATGTAGGAACCGAGAGAAGTAATGTCTGGCACTAAGATGACTACAGTGGTGTTGAATGTTCTACCAAAAGAATGGGAAAAATTCACTTCAAGTTTATATGAGAAGAAAGAAGCCAAACCATTCCATGATTTATGGCCTCTATGTAAAATAGAGGAAACAAGATTGAATGCCAAAGCTGATACATGATCAAGTGAAGGGAATCAATCCTTTTCTTCCATATCCAGGAAGAAAGGAAAATTCATTAAATTTGGTCCTTATAATAAAAGGAAAAATATGGACAAAATAAGATGCTTTGGATGCAATGAAATTGGGCATTATAAAAGAGATTGTCCTACATTTGGAAAAGACAAGAAGAAAAAGGAAGAATCCCATGTAATGGATATGAGGGTAGAACCTAATCTAAGAAAGAAGAAGCGGCAGATCTCTATTATGATTAAGATCATCTTCCTTTTTAAGTGATTTATGTTGGTTATAAAATAGTACGATAGGAAGAAATATATATTGATGGCATTATGATAAAAGCATGGTAAGAGCTCTTGGTGAAACAACTCCGAGAAAACCTCACTGATAACATTATTGATGGAAGGCAGTCATCAAGATCAAGGATCATCATGGAAACATGTGCTGACATTTTCTAATGGAGTTCTCTATGAATAAATTGATTAGAAAGAAAGTAGAATGGTTTCATCAAGAATTCTATGCTACAGAATTCTGGATGTGATGACATATTGATGGAGCAGGTTAAGGGAATGAAGCTCCTCATTCTATTAAAACTGCTATAAGATGACTCAAAGGAAAAATATATGAGGTATATATATATATATATATATGCTAATAGTGGATATTGTGAAGTCATGTCATATGGTTGTAGGTAATGGACTTCTATCTTTAGAAGTATGATCTATGGAGGAGGATCTCTCACAGTGCATTGATAGATGAATTCAACTTAATATATCCTCATATGGAATATGAGGTGGATGTATATGTACAAGGAACTGGAAACTTGAAGTTCCTTGGAATGAAGATGTGCAGAAAGGAAGATATCATGAAGTGAAACCATGTTAAGTGCCAGTTATCATCCGGAAACCAAGAAGATGTAACTAGAATATCTCCTGGGAGGATATGTAGACTCTGATAGAAGTATGGTAAAGAAGAAGGCCCTTGACAAAACATATCATTAGGAGATGTGTCAATCTGAATAAAGGATGTTGATGCCTACATGAAGATGTCATGGTGAAAGATCATCACTAAGGTAACCTTTGTTTTAAAAGTTCATATGTATATGTTTATCTGGATGAATTTGTGCAGTGCTGCTAAGCATGAGAAATTATGTAAGATCCTTGGATATGATTTGAAAGAAAGCATCATGGCATAAAAGGTGGACCAGATAAGAAATATGGATGAATTATTCTATGGTAGATGACATGACTCATGAACGAAAGTGATCGATGATCTGTGCCCTATGGAGCTAAAGTTGAAGATTCCTCAATATTGAAATCCATGACATCGAGGGGAGGAATTCTTCATGAGAATTTGGGTGTCTCACCATTGCTACTGCAGGGCCCTGATTGAGAGGGAGCCTGGTGATAAGTTTCTTAATTGGAAGAAACTAGGTAATTCCTAAGAATGAGCTTAGGTACATTCCTTATATAGGAATGAGTGTATTCCCTTGTGGAATAGGTCCTCCCTGACTAAGAGGGAGAGATAGACATATCATTCTAGTCTTCACTTGGAAATACATAATGGAGGATTGGGTAATCATCTATCATTCGATACACTTTGATAATGCGGTAGGGAATTCAAGATAAGAGTATTCGGGGACCGATATTCTTTGAGGACTAGCTACCCAACAGAAGAATAGTCGAAGAAGGTCATACTTTGGGAACACCCGTGTGGATCATGTACCTTGGAGAGAAAATGAATATGGAGTTTATAAGTCATGTGTCTCACCATCATTGTAGCCCATTGTCTCATTGAGAGATGGGGTTGTTATTCAAGGCCTTGCACTAGGAAAATACTGGTTGATATGATGTTATACAGATGCGATTACCAATCAGATTCTTCTTATGAGACTCTTTATTTTGAAAGTGACCATGTGCCTGTATGAATACTCCCCTAGTTAAGAGGGATTATTGAAAAGTGTAACTAGGATCGGTCTTCATATTGACTATGTAATTATGTATTTATGTAAAGAAGAAGACAAAGATAATAAAATTTATTTTGTTTTACTTTCCTCATGGTTTTCATGAGCAAGATTTTATTATATATCAATATACTTCTTCTTGATGTCTATTAGGTTTTTTCTTCTGTTTATAAGTGTAATTAGTGTCATATATATGAAGAGCCTAGTCATCAATAAATGCAACAAGACCTTGTCATGAACCTGGTGGAAAAATGGCTTGAAATAACCCTCACTCAATACTGGAGATGTATGATAAAGTTGACATATACATAGCCATGATGTTGGCCTACATGTTGTTGTATGGTCAGCCTAAAAGAAGGGACATATTCCCTATATATACCCTGACCTATGGCCTATTTGAAACCAAGATTTGTGGACTGTCTTGAGTAATAAAGTGCATATTTTAGAGGACAAAAGTTGCAGATTCAGAAAGTGAAGAATGTGGATTTCTCTGAAATTACCACAGTAAAAAGTGCACACTGTTATGGGTTATTAAGGGCGGATTCCTCTGAGATTTTATAGAGGATATAAAATTGTTTTTCTGAGGTCGCATTTAGGGTTATGGTGCAGATTTTTCTGAGGTATCACATCATCTATTTTTGGACATCACATCAGGAAGAACCTCTGGACATAACACTGAAGTATCACATATTGTTTTGTGACACCAAGTAAAGCAAAGAACCTGAAACTTAATCGAATTTAAAGGTTATTTACAAGTTACAAATGTATGAAAAGTGAAGAAGATCCAGTCTCCAATAGTTGAATAACTAATAAGAAGTGAAAATTAGAGACCAGTTCTCTAGTACTAGTGGAGGTTAGTGTAGATTGGAGCAGAAGAGAAGGATCAGTGTTGGAGGTAGTCAAAGAAGTAATGACAAGGTCTTGGAGGCATTCATAGGTCAAGGGTCTAAGTCTTGGTCTTTGTAATTTTCATTTGAAGATCTATAAGAAGAAGTCCTCGTGGGCTTTCCTCTCCAAGAGGGAGAGGTTTTTCCCTCGCTCAAAGAGCCTAAATTTGTGTCTTTTGTATTTTGGTAATTGACTTGATGAAATTCTAAATAAGCTAATCAAGAGAAGACATAAGTAACTCAAGTAAGCTCACAAGTAATTATCAAGAAGATAATTTGAATTAATCACTAACCCCAAAATTCTCAACGGAGGGATAGAGGGAGGGAGAGAGATGGAGAGGGAGAGGGAGAGGTGGAGACACATATGGAGATAAAAAGGTGGGGATTTGGGAGGTGGGAGAGAGAGAGAGAGAGAGAGAGAGATAGTGGGGGGGGGGGAGATGGAGGAAGGGAGGGAGGGAGAAAGTGTGGGCGGGGGGAGGGGGTAGAGGGGGAAATAGAGATGGAGAGGGGGAGACATAGGAAGAGGGAGAGAGAGAGAGTAGGTGTGGGGGGTGGGGTGTGTGCGGGGGGGGAGGGCATAGGAGGATATAGAGATGGAGAGGGGGACAAAGAGAGAGTGCAAGAGGAGAGGGAAAGGGGAGATGGGGGGAAGGAGGGGGAGAGAGAGATAGGAGGGAAATAGAGAGAGAGAGGAGGGGGGGTGATTAAGGGAGGGGGAGAGAGAGAGTAAGGGGGCTAGAGGGGGAGACAAATGTGGAGAGAGAGAAAAAGTGGGGGGTGGGAGGATGGTGGAATGAGGGCTTGAGGGAGAGGGGGAGAATAGGAGGGATAGAGATAGGGGGAAGGAGAGAGGGAGAGAGAGAGAGGAAAAGAGAGGGATGGAGGGAGAGAGTGTGTGTGTGAGGGGGAGAGGGAAGAAGGGAGGGATATATATATATATATATATATATATAGAGAGAGAGAGAGAGAGAGAGAGAGAATGTGTGTGAGGATAATATTTAGAGAGAAGGAGAGGGAAGGAGGGATATCAAGAGAGATATAGGGGTAGGGAAAAAAAAGCGAGAGAGATAAGTGAGGGGATAGAGAGAGGGAGGGAAGGGAGGGAGGGAATGGAGAGAGAGGAAGGGAGGAGGAAGGGAGGAAGAGAGAGAGAAAGGGAAGGTGGGAGACCAACATAAGAGAGAGAGAGAGAGAGAGAAGTGAGGAGATATAGAGAGGGAGGGAGGAGTAGAGGTACATAGATGGGGGAGAGATTGTGTGCAAGAGTAAGGGGAGTAAGAGAGAGAGAGAGAGAGAGAGAGGATATGAAGAGAGGTAGACATAGAGAGAAATGGGGAGGGAAGGAGGGATAAACATAGAAGGAGAGAGATAGGGGAGGGAGAGAGAGAGAGAGGTTAGGGGAGAGAGGGAGAGAGTGAGAGAAGGAGGGGGGAGAGCATTGTGCAAGTAAATCCCCTCCATGGGAAGAGGAAATCCCTCTAGCCTGGGAGTGGGTCTAGCAACAAGGGAACGAGATGGACTTCCAGACTCCTATTTTACAAATGAAAACGACTTAGGAGAAGGCCTACCTTGGTCCAACGCCTTTGTTTTCATTTGCAGTAGTGATCCGTTGATCTTTGTCTTCACACGTCGCGGTATTTCAGTGGTAGTTTCTGTGTAGCTACACAAGGATGTTGTGAACGGTGACAACATACGAGAACATATCTTCATTCACAGCTATTCAATTGGTCAAGTAGAATCAAACATTTTGCATATTATCGAACACAAAATTGGAACCAAAAAACAAGTCTTACATTAATGATAGAGAAAATAAGTTTACAACCTTAAAGCCTTGACATTGCAGCGTCCTTCGACGGGTTCAGTCAAGCGCGTCTCAAGAATTTGTCGAGAATCGGACTTGGTGAGGCAATGGGCCTAAACTCTCTCTCTACAATTGATTTCTCTGCCTTATTCTCACACCAGCTATAGTAAGGATTGTTCATCTAGATGAAATCATGTGAGAAGGATGTATTTATACGAGAGGAGGAGGTGGTTTGGGATCCCTAATGAGGTGGAATGGAGGCCTTATCCATTGGGGAGTTGCTCAATTATAGGAAACAAGAAGCCAAAGGAAGGACTTCGACGTTATTCAGTCGAAAAAACCATGATGACTCTGCTCACGAAGTGGTTGGGCATGGAAACTTCATTTCTATTTTTTAAAAACTTTCCAAAAATAGCTCGGCGCGGGTAGTCCACTGATACAGAGCGCCAATGGGTGTGAGGCCCAATGTTAATTTCTCTATGGGCACCAGCGCTGACCCAAAATCTTGGGTTTTTGAGAGCCTTCTTCAGGAATGATCAATAAAGGAAATTTTCTCCACATGCCAAGGGATGAAATGACACTTTTTTCAAGGTATGAAAATACACAGAATTCACTGAAATGGTCCTCCAATGTTCGAGATTGGGATTGCAGGGATGGTGACAAAATATTGTGTAAAATATGCCCCCTAAAGCATGATGTCTGAGAGAGTGGGAGGGGTGAAATGCTTTATGAGAACGTGCTCAAACCAAACACCATTGTCGAATGACCTGCAAGTACAAGTACAATTGATATCTCTGATACATGAATATTTAGCATGGGCACAACCATCCATAATAGAGTACATATAAGAATGATATCTGAGGTATGGACGCAGCCATCCAGCAAGAAGAATAAATAAATAGACTCAAGTATGGTCCCAGCCATCCAATTAGAAAAGTCATGCATATATTAATGATAAACCAAATCGTCTCTTAACCTAGAGTTTATCAGACAAAACCCAGGGTCTTGCGCTCCATCTCGACCCAAAAAAGTACAAATTCAAGCATGCGAATGAGTGAGCTGAAGTCGAACATGCAAGAAAGTCATCTGATTACCATCCAATCGTGAAAGATGTTAATAGGCACAAGAGAAAACGCCAATAATGAAAATGGCTCTCAAGACACAACTAGTACAATCTGCGAAATGTGAACAGTGATTTGGCGTCGAACACCCACGGAATCACTCGATCGAAGGCCAATGATGAGGGCCTATCATCGAATGCGAAGAACTTGACATTGAGGCATGCAAGTTCCAAGTTACCGGAAGGGAGTCTCTAGATCATCTTTCTGGATAATGAGCTAAAGTCGACAGGAAGTGACATGGTCGAAGGAGGGCCATAATGTTTCCCACATCATCGACACGAGACAAAGGAACAAGATGATAGTGAATTAGGACCAAACAGAAGATCAGAGGTTGAAAACTATAGAAGGAAACTTCTCTTGAACATATTGGTGACACGACTCTGGAATTTGGCAGCATTTGACATTAAAGGATCTGAAGTCATGATGACGTGGCAAAGGACAGATGAGAGGTCAAAACAAATTACCCAAACCCATGGAGGAATAAATGACGAAATGGGATGTCCCAACCCAACATGAATGGCAAGCAAGTTTCATGTTCAAGAGCGACATACTACCGACAAGACTAAGAACTGGTCCCATTTCCCCCCACCATTGCTGGCAAGTACCCAATTATTTTTGGAGACAAGCTTGAAGGGCATAGCATATGCTTGTCATATAATTTTTTCCTTTGGATAAATCCATCCTAGTACATTTTACGAGCCCTAGGAAGGAGGAACTCGGTTACATCATGGTGATGATTTTTGATGTCATGTAATTTTTAACGAGTATGAAAAAGGAATAACTTGGCATCTTTTCATATTTAGAGAGTTTGAAAAGAAGTGGAAAAGAAAACTCCATCCAGTCCCTTTTTGTAGGTAGTCTCACAGATCTGAAAAGGTAGAAAACTATATCTGAGAGAACCTCTTAGTCGCGATAGGATAACGTATTAATTTTTCATAAATAATCTATCCCAACCTAAAAAAGGGGTAAACATATAGTGGGTAGATATCATTTCGCAGCCTGTGACGAGTTCAAAATGACAAGAGTCTCGACAATCTTTTCAATTTTCAAGAGTTAGAAAAGAGTTGAGAGATGACTCCCGGGGGCGAATTTTTTGTATCTTTACCAAGTCCCAAAAAAGTAATAAAATACAACTCGTCACTTCAACGCCATCACATTGAGGACCTGTTGTTGAACAATAAATGCATGTAAAACCCATTTTTCGAGATAAAATATTAAAAATAATAAAAAAAATATGCTCAAAAACCTAATTAGGTTTCTAGATAGTTTATAAAATGCCAAAAATAGTAAAAATAAATTACTTTTCACTTTTTACCTCTTGTGAGAATTTTTATCCTTTTTTCATCGAGGTTTTGTGGAGCTGACAACGGACAACCCAAGAGGCCAATCACGAATCCGTCTTTCCAGGTAAGATCTTGTGTCCTTGCCTGCATTTTGATGTAGTTTTCATTACCTACAATCCATTTTTTCATATTTGTATGGGGTTTTTTTGGTTCAATTTAGGGCGCGACAGTCAGCGCGGGCTCCGGGCACGGACTCGCGCCAACCTACCTTGAATCCAAACAGGGGTGCACCACTTGGCGCGACTATTTTTAAAACAGTCGCACCAACCGCAGCCACTACTTTTGCGTATAAATTCAACCAAATGGCCCATCTTAAACCTTTCAATAGTTAATGACTCGACTAATGAAAGCCGCATTGATGTTTTTGCGGGTGTATGAAGAAAAATGGTGAACTAATGGAAGGAAAGAGAACATGGTGAAGAAGATGAGAAGGTCTTCGGCAATGAAAGATGCATGGATGTTCTCACGGACTGTGGGCTTAAAAAATTATTCATAGCACCATGTCTCTGAGCTCAACCAGAGCTGTTACAATACCTAATTAGTGTATGGTACATTGATTGGGAAAGATTCATAATTCATTATCAAGAGCTAGAGATTGAGGTCTCGAATGTTTACTTCATAACTGGGTTGTCACAGAGGGGGTAGTACCAATCCTGACAGGTACTCGGCCCACAATGGAAAACATGAGCATGGTCATCGACATAGTTTTCTGAGGGGAAAGGAAAGGATCCAAAATCTGGAAGGTGGATATCCAAACCATTTCCAATTTGGCACTAAAAGTAGTGTTGCACACCATCACGCGAGGTGTTGGATCTCAGGCTCCACATGAAGCCACAAAAACACAGTTACTTCTTGTCGTAGATTGTATGGCACAAACTATCTAAAACTAGGCATAGGCGGTAACAACCAATATGAAACGCCAATTGACAAAATGAAATAATGACAAGTTGAAGTAGTTCGGCTATGGATCCATCTTGGTACCATTCATCTTGGAACGGTTACCAATATTTCAATGTCAATAAGTGATAGTTCCTACACCACCAGCCCAAGAGACACGGATGGTCCATTGGGTGGCTTTAATGCCTAGATCAGGAGGCGGTCAACATATGTCCTTGAGACCAAAATTCTTTGAGTGGCTCTGCCGAAAACTCATTGTCGTGGAGGACTGGCCCTATTCTAGCACGAAATTTATGGGTGATGCATATCTCCTACTCCCAGCGTGAGAGGATTTGGATGAAGCATTAAGTAAGACTCATTTTTTTATTTTGATGAGTATTATGATTATTTTTATTATATATGTTCTGATGTTAATCCATGAATTTGTAGATGTCGATCCAGAAATATTTGCAGGAATGTCTCCAATAGCATGGAGGATTCCTCGTGACTTTTATGTGGCCCCTCATGGTGAGGGAAGCAAGGAGGATGAAATTGTATGCAACCTGGAGGGACTCACCAGTAGAATTCCAGACTATGCGAGATTTGACGATGTTCCTCGCACATACCAGAGGCACACATAACTATGTTCACAGCTTATTGAGGCAACTCGTGAGTGCAATGACATGATACCATGAACACCATGTTGACTAGACACTTAGGCTTTTATTTTTTCATATTTTTTGAGAGACATGATGTCTCAGGAATACTCACTTTCCTACAGCAATTCTAGACTTCTATGATTTCTGATGAATCTGAAAACGATACGATATATATATATATATATATATATATATATATATATATA
This sequence comes from Pinus albicaulis, assembly GCA_034641835.2. Classification (NCBI taxonomy): domain Eukaryota; kingdom Viridiplantae; phylum Streptophyta; class Pinopsida; order Pinales; family Pinaceae; genus Pinus; species Pinus albicaulis. The sequence goes on from CM076570.1 coordinate 1,482,845,089, forward strand.
TATATATATATATATATATGCCTATTTTCCTAGATGAATCTTATTATGTGATGATGATGTTTTACAAATTACACAAATGTTTATCTAATACAATGTTAGCTACTGTATCAGTTAACGCATTCATTCGTCTAGGAATATGTTGATACGTGATGAAATCGAAATTTCTTTCTAATAAACGAACACGTAAATACAACCTTAAGATTTGAGGATTTCTAACAGACTAATGCCCATTAAGATGAAGAACAAAAATTTGAGAGTCTAGGTTTAAAATTAATGCACAAATGTCGAGAGAAATGGCCTTGGTTAAGAGTTCAATGACGACACTATATTCAGCGACATTGTTCGTGGTTCGTCCTAGATAAATACCTTGAAGATCTATCAACTCACCATTAGGATTATAAATCACCCAGGCTATAGAAGATAGATCATTTCCGGTACTGTGGGAGCACCATCCGTGAAACCAACATAAGGAGTGACAGACATCTGCACAATAAGTAGGAAAAACGCTCGCAAAGCACAACAAGCCAAAAAATGCACAAAAATGAAAAAACACCTATGTACAAAAGAAACGTGCATGAGAAACTCATGCATAGTATTTTTTGAGATACAACCCATTTCTGGGTTGATCCAAAGGATAACCTTCATAGTCAATTAGCTCATAAGCCATGTTCTATAATATGCATTTAATGATATAAGGCCCATGCCACATGGGTTGGAATTTGCCTGCCCCTATCTTATTGTGAGCCTCGTCATACAAGAGGACGGGGTCTCCTTATACAAAGGAATGGGGGGAAACCAACTGGTGAAAATGAGCTTTAACTCACTTTTTTTGTGCTTCTATGACAAGAGCATCAAAGTGGCGAGTTTCATCAAGCCTTGTTAAATATAAAAGACGCTCTTCTTCTGGCGAAGTATTAGGCAAAAATTCAAGAGCTGTCTTGAGATAATGGATTTTGCATTCAATCAAAAGGGTAGCTTCCAGACCATAGACAAGCTAGAATGGAGTGAATCTAGTTTCATCCTTCACTGAGGTTCGGTAAGCCCAGACAGCTGAAAACAACATGAGATGTCAGTTTGACTTGTGCATCCCAATCGTACGTTGAAGCATAGTGACTAGAACTTTGTTCACGGCTTCAACCTGGCCATTGGCCTAAGGGTAGTACGGTTTTGAGCTATCGTGACACAGACCCTACTTAGAATTCAACTCAGCCATCATGTAATGATGAAAATGAGAACCATGATCAGTAACAATGGCTTGAGGGACACCAAACCTAGTAATGACATGATTGAATAGAAATTGTGCATCTATCTTACCGTCAGTTGTAAGTGTAGGCATTGCTTTGGACCATTTTGTGAAGTAGTCAATGGTGACGATAATATAAGCATGCCCCCTGACCGAGTGAGGGTTAGACGTCATAAAATTGATGCCCCATTTCGCAAAGGGACCAACGTTAATGACAGGATGGAGGTTTGTGGGCAGCGCACGCATCTTGCGCTGGTAAATCTGGCAATCGTGACACTTGCGAACATCAACGATGCAGTCTTTAAAGATAGTAGCCTAGAAATAGCCAACCCAAATAATCTTTTATGTCGTAGCATATGCAGACATGTGACCGCCACAGGCGCCAGAGTGGAAATCATTGAGGATATTTTTAGCCTCCTTGAGAGTCAAATACTGGCAGAGAAAAAAATTAGCTCCAATGCGGTAGAGAGTATCTTTGGCTATGCAATAAGGTTGCGAATGATGGTGGATGTGTCGACGAGCATCCTTCGTCAACTCAGATGGGAAGGTGGAAGTCTAAAGATATAAGATGGTATCACCATACCAAGGATTGAGGGTGCTAATGAGAAAAAGTGTGTCATCTAGAATGAGTTCCTCAGAACCAGATGGAGCAGAATTAGAAGAGGGAGAGAAAATCAAACCGGCGAAAACCAATGATTTCTTCGAATTGCCGATATTAAACTCCATATTTAACTCTTGGAGTATAACGATCCACTTTAAGTATTTTCCCCCTAGCAATCAACGAGTCAATATGTAGGTCATGGGATTGCAATTATAAATCACGATCACTATATGCAACAAAATATAATGATGAAAAAGTTGAATAGCTTCAACAGCAACCAATGCTAACTTCTCGACATGTGTGTAATGTGTTTCGGTATCGAGAAGATTACGACTCAAATAGTAAATGACGTGCTCGTCACCATCATCGTCGTCTTGCACTAGAACCATGGCAATAGCACTAAATGAAGTAGCCAAATAGAGGGAGTAATCACGATGATAATTGGGAGCACATAACAGAGGAGCATTGATAAGAAATGTCTTCAATGCATCGAAGGATTTTTGGGTGATCTCATCCCAGAGGAACGGGACGCCTTGCTTAAGTAATCGCATGAAGCCTTTGGCTACTTCAACATAGTTCGGTATAAATGTCGCAGGAAATTAGCTTTCCCTTGTAGACTCTACAGCTAATGTAAAGAGGAAGGGGAGGGGAGATTAACAATAGCTTTTACTTTGAGGGGATCGAGACAAATTCTGTCTTTAGAGACGATAAAACCTAAGAGTCTACCGGAATAAACGCATAAGATGCACTTATGTGGATTGAACCGAATTTTATAGCATCTACAACGAAGAAATATTTGACAGAGATGATATGGATGGTCCTGTCGCTTAGCCGAATGAACCGGAAGGTCATCCAGGTAAGGTTGAACAATGCGCTTGATATCATGGAAAGCGTATGACATTTCTCTTTGAAATGTAGCCCCAACATTTTTAAGACCAAAAGGGAGCTTATTATAGGCAAAGGTACCCCAAGGACAGATAAAGGCGGTTTTGTCTTGATTAGCCAGAATAATATTGATCTAGTTGTACCCAGAAAACCCATCCATAAGGGAAAATATCTCACTCCCAGCACATTCATTAATGATATGGTCAATGAAAGGAGTGGGATAATTATCCTTAGGGAAAGCGCAATTGATATCATGGTAATATACACAGACATGAATAGTACCCTACTTCTTATCCATGAGAACAATATTGGAAATCCATTCTGTCAAGGGAATTAGATAAATAAAATCGGCTTTAAGATTTTTTCCAACTTCTCCCTTAATGGCGGCCGCCTTTCTAGGGTGTACGGTACAAAGACATTGGCGAACAGGCTTCGCACCAGGATAAGTAGGAATCTCGTGCATGACAATACTCAGATCGATGTCAGGCATTTCTTCACAATACCAAGTGAAAACATCACTTAACTTAGAAAAGAGAAGAGTATAGACCTCGATCTTATCAGGAGAACAGGTCACCCCAATGTGGATGTTCTCGACAACCCCTGATTTTACGGAGATGTCAATAGGCATCGTTTTCGTAATGTTCCCCAAGCTACCTTATGCAAATACTTCATGTGTTAGGATAGGCATTTGAAGTGAATGAGAAGGAACTTGGGAAGTGAACTTCTCAAGACAAGTAGACATGGCCCCAAGGCCAGGCATGAAAGAGGAATGATGATGACTATCATCCCAGGAGGATCCTCAAGAGACATAGTTTCCACGACGGCCTCATCAATGTGATATGTTAGGTCCCTATAATTTTTCAGATTGGCAAGACCAAATGTAAAAGGGTAACATCAAACCAATATTTGGAGTCCTAGGACCTAGCCTTCTTGGCCTCAGAGAGGGCTTTCTCTATATTTGTGTGAAAGATGTAACTTGATAGTTTTTAGGGTTTTGATTTTAGCCTAGTTATAAGGATTAGGGTTTGTTTGTTTGATTTTTTTGGTTGGGTTCCTTGTCAAGAAGAACAGATAAAGTAGGAGAGGTTTAGAACATTGGGCTATGGAGTGTGCAAAAGGCCTTAAAAATTACAGCAATAGGTCAAGGGTGTTTCATAGGGCAAGTATAACAAAGCCAAATGGATCTTCAAGGCTTATGTGAGTGAAGTGAAAATTAAATTGTGAACAGAGTAGGTGCAAAGAGGCGAGTTAAGAATCCTTTAACAAATACTACAACAAGAAAGGTCTTTAATAACACTATGCATAAAGAAATAACCAAAGATAGGTCATACCATACTTCTTTGACCAAACCCTAGCAAGTAAACATTAAGACAACAATCCAACAAACCCTAGAGAGTAGTAAACTTGTAAAGTCTCTAGTGATTTCACCTTCAAGCAAAGAAAACATTTAAGATTACATATAGTAATGATCAAGAGGCAAGGAACTCCTAAATTTCTTTAATCATACTACAAAGAACTTCAAAGAAACCATTCAACATGGGCGAAAGGGCAGGGCAAACCATAAACCTCCTTATTCAAACCCTAATTAGAAATATTGTGAAGAAAAGACCTCAAAAACAATGTTTAAGTGATTCCAAAGGGTAGGGCTAACCATAAATACTTTGGCAGTGACTCCATTAAATCATTCTTGAGATAAACAAGCTGAATGGGATTAGAGAGCAACTAAGAATTCTCTAAACTAACCTAGTAGAGGAAAACATGAAAGCAAGAGAAGCAGACAGACTTAAGGTGATTTTGACAGCATATCTTAAGCTAAAAATTCTATTCTATTGTAAGAGAAAGAAATGTAAAACATAAGATAACAAGAACAAAATAATAAATACATCACAATTAGCCATGTTCATGAATCCTGCAAAGTGCTTGTGTCATTGATATTCAGTTCAAAACCTTCACAATGCTCCAAATCCAAAAACTCCTCATAACTCAAATTCTATGAGGTTTTTCTCCACAATCAAACAACATGTAAAATGAGGCCTCAATGCAGTATCTAACTAGCAAGGAGGACCAAAACCCTAACTAGGGTTTCCAAAATGTCATTAATACATCATAAATGCCATTTTTGTCCAAAGAGACCATGCAAGGCCCAAGGCACAAAATATCTAACTCAATAAATGCAAAAAAACTTCAAACATAAATTGCTAACTAGGAGTGATTTTTCTTAAAAGTCCTCGAAAATATATTTTTTCAATAAATTGTGTCTTTTGTTGACTTTGCAGGCAAGGGCACAACGCCTGCACCAGAAAAATGGCATGTTTTGTGACCAAGGTTTGGAGGCCTTCCAGGTATACAAATGAGCTCCATGATAGCTCATTGGAAAGCTTGTCTATTCTATGTTACAAAAACGCCTTTAGTTTTCTGATTGGACTTATTTTACATACTAAAAAATTCAATCTCCCAAGAATGCTCAGGGCGCAGTGCCAGCTCTGAAAATAGGGCAGAAAGGTGATTTTTTGGGTGTTTTTGGCACTTTTGGAGTACCAGTTCTGCTCCAAATGATCTGAATTTTTTTGTGGATGATGTCCTTGTTCTAAGGATTCCAAAAATGTAATCCATTCCTCAAAATCATGCCCCAAAAAAGAGTGTAGGGGCAGTGGCGCTGCACCTTTGGCCCTCAAAAAGAGTCAAAAATCCAAAAACTTCAAAATTGTGCCAAAATTTGGATTCACCTTGTTGATTATGTTTAGGATGATGGTAGGGGATGACTCAGTTAGGATATCAAGGTTATCTTTATATTTTTCCTCCTTGATGGATTTCTCTCATTGGCATCTGCCTCATTTTCCTTTTCCTCACTACTGTTTTCCTTACTACTATGAGCTTCACTGCTCTCTTCACTACTCTTATGATTGTCATCACCACTGCCAACATCATCACTGATATGTGCTTTACTGATTGATTTTTCTTTTTTTTATTATTCCCTATTTTCCTCCTCATTGGCATCTTCCTCCTTACTGGTTTCTTCTTCATTGCTTGATTTATTATTGCTCCCTCCCTCATTGACATTTTGACCACTCTGCCTTTGAAACCCTAAGACTACAAATGAAACTGATATGAAGGAATGGTGAAATGGTAGTCTTCTCATGAATGAGATGAATGAGTGAGGGTGTAAGTATTTTATCCTGAATGAGAGGCTAAGGAACTTGATGACAACCCCAACTATGCAAATACCCTTCGTTTTAACTGATATTATTCATAGGTAGATGAACTGAGGTGGAAATAATGATTTCTAGTTTAAACACCTAAGCTTTCAACTTATTTTAATTTATAAATCATTAAAAAGATTGAAAATTTTATTAGGGCATCCACTTGCCACTCATCACTACCTTGGAGGACCTTGGAGAAATCCTGAAAATTTTTTGGAGTGAATTGAGTGTTTGTAGGGTTGAGGCCAAGCGCGCAACGCCTAGGCCAAGGGGGCAGTGCCAAAGGAAAGCTTGCTATGGGTGTCAAGGAAGGGCGAAGTGCCTTGCCAGGCACGCAACACCACATTCCAGGTGCGCAACGCCCGTGTATTTTTCATGGGAGGAAAAGGCAAAGGGCGTAGTGCCCGACTCCAGTCACGCAGTGCCAGGAAAAATTGTTCAATTTTGCTTTAAAAACTCACAAATTTTCATCTCTTGAATGTTCTGATGATTTTTACAAGGAAAAAATGATCTTTTGAAGTGTTAGATGACCTTATATAGACTCAAGGATTTAATCTTAGATTTACACTCCATTTCCTTAATGTTTCAAGTCATTTTCACTTTCCTTCACTGATACTCTTTATGCCTTTCTGCTTGCAAGTGGCTAGAAACACTTGAGGTGACTCTTCCTTTTGTTCCTTGAAGTCTTGAAATGTTTATCTTGATGATTTTGTGATGTTTTACACATACCAGCATCCTCAAACCTTCTATGATTTTCTTTACAATAATCAACTTTACCCTTTCACCTTGGCTAGCAGTTTGTTGGAGATATGACATTTGCTTTCTTCTGATTTTAGAACCTTAACATGCTTATTTTGACACCTTTGTGATGATTACACACAACAGCAGCTTCAAAATCCTCTATTTTCCCACCATGGAGTTCAACTCATCTCTCTTTCTTATTTAGACATGGCAAGCTCATTTTTGACAAGTTTGGGGTCTAATCACAAAGTGGCCTCTCCAAAATCATTCCTTTGCCTGCAGCATGGAGCTGAACTCATACTTTTTACCTTCTATGGCCACTTTCCCAAAACCCTAGGTGTCTGGACTTCTTTAAGACAATTATCAGTGTTGTCTTTTAAGTTCTCTATAGCCCTTTCAAGTTCATTCACTTCTGTCCAATTTACCTCACCTTTCTACCATATTTCATCAATCATCTCTGAAATAATTTCCTTCATGTTTGGTTTTTGGTGTACCTCCTCCATGGACATTCTGCATTTGATCAACTACCTTTGCCATTCTACTTATTCCATTAAGCTCAAAACCCTAGTTTTCATTAAGACCAAGTGGTCCTCTTTCTTCTTCTGTGAGTTGTCTTTACTTAGGAGCAGGCCATCTACCTTATCAATTCCTTCTGCTGATGGAAACTTCAACACTCCTGCAGAAGTGTCAAAATCTTAACATTTACCTCTTGCAACCTTTGAGCTGAGAGGGTAGTGCTTCTTTGGAAACTTTCAAGTCTTCCTTGAATAACCATGTCTCAACATTTCAATACCTCTGAACAAGATCCTAACAAAGAAACACAATGTCTGAAACTTCAATGATGACCTTGGACCATATGAAACCCTAATTGAGCTAGTGGGAGGGTTCTTTGACCTAGTCTTTGACTGAAAATTGGCTTGGAGTCTTCAAGTGAAAAACAGAGTATTTTTCAAAGTGTTGTATTGAAGATTCAAAATCCAATGTACTTGATTTATCTAAAGAGCCTACAGAGATAGTTTTGAGACCATCAATGCTTGAGGAAACTGGTAAACATGGGAATGAATAGGCTTATAGGTAACCCTAGATGTAAGGTGGAGTTATGGGCAAGGGAAAAATAGAGTAATGAGGTCATAGGTAGGAAAAAAGGATGGATTTGAGTGGCACAAGCCCATAAGGAGTTTTTAGGAGTGGCAGAGTGACCATGAAATGGAAAGGTTGATAGAATAGTGAAAAATTTTCTATAAGGATAATGAAGGCAGTGAGATTTATAAAACTCACAATATTCTGGGAATTTTGTTTTTAGAAATCTAAAACCAATCTATATTCATCTACAAATAGTAAAAATTACTGATGACTAACAGTGGCTCAACAGTGGGAAGGGAAGCTCCTTTTCAAGAGGTGTCCAGGACCTCAGAGTTTAGATCTCTGAGTTTTGAACACCAACACCTTACTTGTACTTGGCAGATCCCTCTTCCTTCATTTTCTAATGTTCTCTTGAAAATGTGATCTCAAAAATCTGAAAATACATGTTTGCTTCAATATCAGTTCTACCTACCCATCTTATTTTGCATAACATTTTTTTTTCACTTAGGTGCATTTGGATTGGCAAACCCTTAACATTCTTTTCTTTTGCAAGTATTAAACTATCTACTTCTACCCTCATGTCATCCAAGAGTTCAGATTAGGCTGATGAACTCTTTCATTCTCTACCTAGGCTACTTGTCTGTCAAGATTAAGTTGTTTGACAAATTTTCATTCTCTAACCTACTAACATGAAATTTAAAACATGATCAAACCAAGTTTAAGCATTCTGATTTGCCATGGGCTATGGCATTTTTTGGACAATCTCCACATGGACTTTATTTTTGTACAAGCAAGACTAAAAAATTGAGCGCTAATAATTTGGAGTTTGTTATGCATCCCTCTCATTTCTCTTTTGGTTCAGATTTGAGCATTGAAACCAACTATCTTTTCCTAATCTAATCTACTAACAAGCCAAGTTTACATGGTTTGGCAAGTCTTCCTTCACTAACCTATCAGCAGAAATTTAAAACATGTTTAATCATGATTAGGCTGATGATTAAACAAGACTTTCTTTTTTTCAAAGTAGTGGAATTTAGACTTGCACACTTTTAGACATATTCCCTTTTGTATGGGGTTGTACCTCTTCTTTTCATCTGCCCTCTTTTTCTTCTCTTCTTTGTTTTTGTATATTTTTCTCTCTTTTTTGTCAAAACAATCTAAAACTAAATGGATGCTCATAGTGCTGAGCTTATTTTCATACCTATCTATCCTAATCTAACTTACATATGAAATATATTCATTTGGTGAACTCCCTTTTCCAATATAACCAATCAAGTAGATGATTCCATGAGTGATATTTGTTCAACTCTTTGAGTGTGCTGAAGAAGTAAAAAGGCCACTTACACCTCACTTGTTTTTGAACAGTAGTGTCTAAAATTTTCTTTAAACCTTGCATCAAAATGCTCCTGACATATGTTACTCCCTCTTCAAATGTCTCTAAGAAAACATCAAAGGGATCTTGAAACAATACCTGGCTCCGAGGATTTGAATAACTAGCTGTATCTAGGACCATTCCTTGTTCCAGCTTGTTAAGCTTGGGATTATTTTGAGAAAAAGTCTCTTCTTCTTCCTCATGATCATATGTACTGGCAGCCTCATCATATATTGCAATGTTGTCCTTTAGCAAACCTGATATGCTCTGATTGAGTGGTCCGAATTCTATGTGAAGACCATCATGTTGATGAGCAGGAGCATATTTTGGAAATAAATATTCTTTAGAAAGTATAGCCTTAGAATCAATCTTTTCCTCTTTTTCTTCATGAGGCAAGACTGCAACACATAAATTAGCAGGAAAACAAATAGAAAAGTTTTGTTTACATGAAGGTTTAGAGACTGGCTGCATGTTTAGAATCTGATTGATTTCCTCTTCAGTTAAAAGAGGAGGCATTTTTCTCTTTCTTTGGATAGAACCATAGTTTCTCTCTTGTGAAGGCTATTCATAGGGCTGAATGTCTTCTTTGTTGTTAAAATCAATACTCAAAGATTGTTGATTTCTGATTGCATTAAGGTTGTCCTTGATGAACTAAAATGAAGTACAACAAAGAGGTAAATATCCTTCTTCTTTCGAACTTTATGTACTTTCTTCTTCACTATCATAGGGTCAAATCACGAAGTTGGGAAACAGTTTTTGGCGGATGGTTAGAATTCAGGAGAAATTTTTAATTTCTCGGCCGAGAAAAAATTCAACTAAATTTCTCGGCCGAGAGTTTTCAAAATTCTCGTCCGAGAAATTTTAAATATTTCAGACGAGAGTTTGGTCGAGTTTAACATGAGTTAAAATTCTCTCGGACGAGAGTTTCGCATTTTCTCGTCCGAGATTTGTGGTCACGAAACTCTCGGACAAACTCTCGGATGGGAGTTGGAGAAACTCTCGGACGAGAGTCGGAAAAACTCTCGTCCGAGAGTTTTCCAACTCTCGTTCGAGAGTTTTTCCAATTCTCTGATCTGCATGCAGATATTTCCGCCCCCCAAACGAATGAAAGGTCGACCTCGACCATCAATTAAGGTGGCATGTGTGGAACAGCAATAGGACGGCAGTGAAAAAACAGGCGCATCATGATAAAGTCAATCAAATTAAGTAATTACTGAAATTGATGCGTAAGATAAATCGGTAATAATGAGGGAATCGCGTGGTAATAATTCAAGTATGAGGTGAAGGGACAACAAAAGATTAATGTAATTACACTATTTACCACATTAAAGTAATATGACCGATTTATAATATTTTTCATGTGTGATGGTTCGGGGATAGAACTTAAGGAATTTTATGCATTTCGTTTGATATTCAATAAAAATTATAGGAAAGAGGGTTAAATAACTATTGATTTGTATAAGTATGACTTCAATACCATTAACAGAGCTCTGCTGCCCACAAGTGTCCATAACCTTGACAGAGTTGTTTTGTAACCCATGGAACCATTGTCCTTCATACATACTTGAGGAAGTGCTTTATTTTTTCTTTGTATTTTTGTATTGAAAACTTAAAACAATCGTTCAAAACAATCGTGCTTTAAATACAAACTTAAAACAATCGTTCAAAAAGTGTTGTTCATTTAAAAGGAACAGCAAAGATAATCTGTGAAACTGTTGTTCCTTTCAAAACGAACAGCAAGGAAATGCTCTGCGAACATGTTGTTCCGTTTGAAAGGAACACCAAAAACACTGCGCGAAACTACTGTTCCATTCGAAAGGAACGGCAGAAAAATATCCTACGAAGGTGTTGTTCCTTTGAAAAGGAACAGCAAAAACACTCTACGAAATTGTTGTTCCTTTCCAAAGGAACAACAGAAGTGTTGTTCCGTTAGAAAGGAACAACAACGCGAAAAAAACACAGAATTTTTATTATTTTTCGTTTTTAAAGAAACTAAATTCAAACGAAATAAAGAAGTATTAACAAGGAAAAGAATTTCAAAAACAGAAACCAAAAATAGAAAAAAAAGAATGCATTATGTACAAAAATTAAAAAAACCAATTTATCAAACTGGCGCGGGAGAGGGATTCTCCCCTTCAGCAAGAATTTCAATGGTGGAGTCTTCCCTTAACTGCTGGCAAAAGGATTCACGGGTAAGCGGATTACGATATAATTGAACTCGATGGCCATTAACCTTAAAGGAATGCCCATATCCGTCAATGGTGACTAGTGTGAGAGTGACGTTATCATGCACTTTCTGAATTTCGTAGGGTCCAAGCCACCTAGTCTGGAGTTTTCCAGGGAAATCCTGAAACCGAGAATCGTATAGAAGTGCCCAATCTCCTTCGTGGAAGATCCTTTGTTTAATGTGGGCGTCATGCCATTTTGCTCTCTGTTGCTGGATTAATGCGGTGCGCTGAAGAGGAGAGAGTCTGATTTCATCCAATTCATTCAGTTGCTGCAGAATTTTTGCCTGGGCTTCATCTAAATTCAGACCTATCGTTTGAGCTGTTCGTAATGTCTGAATTTCAAATTCGATAGGAAAGATGGGTTCTTTTCCAAATACCAACTGGTATGGCGAATGTCCTGTGGTAGGTCTCCATGTCGTTCGGTACGCCCACAATGCCTCTGGTAGTCTGTAGGCCCAATCTCGCCTATGTGAAGCAACCGTTTTTGTCAGTATAGATTCGATTACCTTATTCGTGCTTTCGACTTGGCCGTTGGCCTGTGGGTGGTAGGGAGTTGTAATTTTACACTGAATATGGTAATTATGTAATGTTTCAGCCAATTTGTTACATATAAACTGTGGTCCCCCATCTGTGATTATGTCTCGTGGGAGGCCATACCACACGAAAATTTGGAAAAGAAAATGTATCACGGAATCCTCTGTAGCTTTTGAAAGAGGCTCTGCTTCAACCCATTTAGTAACGTATTCAGTAGCAACTAGGATATATGTTTTTTGGTTCGATGGAGGGCTAATAGGACCAACGAAGTCAAGGGCCCAACGTTCGAAGGGTTCAATCACTAGTTGAGGGTTCAAGGGCATTTCATCAGACTCCCCAGGTCGACCAGCCCTTTGACAGCTATCACAGGTCTGCACAAATTTTTTTGCGTCTCTAAAGATATTAGACCAATAATAGCTAGTCCGCAGGACTTTATGGGCTGTTCTACGATCTGCAAAGTGTCCACCACACTGTCCGTCATGGTACACTTTCAAAATATCATATACCTCATCGTCCCTAACACATCTTCTTATTTTCATATCTGCACCTATATGAAATAAGTAACCTCCTATCCATGAAAAACGGGTGCTACGATGTATTATTTGCTTTCGTTCATTAAGGGATATATGTTTGGGTAATTTACCTATTGCCAAATAGTTCGCTATATCAGCATACCATGGTGTTCTGGTGGTAACAGCGAAGAGATGCTCATCCGGGAAGTGATCTTCAACTGGTTCTACATTTGTTGGCTTTGGCATCTTGGACAGAAAGTCAGCTACAGGGTTCTCTTTGCCCGGTCGATCCTTGATCGTGATATCAAATTCCTGCAGTAAAATCAACCATCTAGTTACTCTCCCATTCGTAACATGTTTATTTTCTAAAAACTTAATGGCAGAGTGATCTGTGTAAAGCACTACAGGATACCCAGTTATGTAATGCCTAAATTTATTTATAGCGTGAACTACAGCCAAAAATTCTTTCTCAGTCACAGTATAGTTTAATTCGACAGGGGTCAGATTTTTGCTAATGTAGTAAATTGCATATGGCTTTTTGTCTTCCTCCTGCCCAAGTACTGCTCCAATTGCTATGTCTGAGGCGTCAGATGAAATTTGGAATGGTAAATTCCAATTTGAGCCCCTCAGCACAGGGGCTGTTGCAACGAGCTTCTTCAAATCATTAAAAGCATTGTCACATTTGTCTGTCCAAACAAAATCAGTATTTCCAGTCAGCCCATATAAAGGTGCAGCTATTCAAGAATAATGCTCTATAAATCTTCTATAATAACCAGAAAATCCAAGAAAGCTACGTACCTCTGTCTGTGTAGTAGGTGTAGGAATTAACAAGAGTATTTGAATTTTAGCTGGATCTACTTGAATTCCTTCTGTTGAAATATAATGGCCTAAGATAACTCCTTCAGTCATCATCATAAGACATTTTTCATTGCTTAAACAAAGCCTAGTGTCTATACATCTTTGCAATACTTTTTATATATTTTGCATTTCAGGTTCAAAATCATCCCCATAAGGAGTGAAATCATCCATATATACTTCGAGACCTTCATTTATTAAGTCTGCAAAGATGCTAAGAATTTCCCTTTGAAATGTAGCAGGAGCGTTGCATAGGCCAAAAGGTAAGACTCGGTAGGCAAATGTACCCCATGGGCAGGTGAAAGTAGTCTTGTCCTGGTCTTCAGGGGCAATTTGAATTTGGTTGTATCCACTGAAGCCATCCAGAAATGAAAAGAACTTCTTTCCTGCCAATGTGTCTAATACCTGGTCAATGAAAGGAAGAGGAAAGTGGTCTTTTTGTGTTGCTTTATTGAGTTCACGGTAATCTACACATATCCTCCACTTTCCATTCTTTTTAGGTACCATCACTAATGGGGAGACCCACTTGCTATCAGATATTGGATAGATAAAATTGACATCCAATAATTTTTGTAATTCATCTTTCATAGCATCCTTAAGGTGAGGATTCAGTCTCCTTTGAGGTTGACGAATGGGTCTTGCGTCTTTTTCAATGTAAATGTGGTGAGTACATAATTGTGGGTCAATTCCTTTCATATAGAGGTAATCCCATGCAAAGGCTGCTTTGTATTTTCGTAATAATTGGACCAATTTATCTTCTTGTTCAGCAGTGAGATTCTTGTTAATGTTCAAGGTTTTTCCTGGTTCAATTTCTACAACCTTAGTATTATTCACAGAGGTAGTAGGTATTGCTTGATCATGGATGTCTATAAAAGGATCTTCTTCTTCTTTATTGTCGAATGCTGCCTCAATCATGTGACATTGCAAGTGAGATGCAGTTTGTGATTTATTAATGAAATTACTAATGACATCATCCTCTATTTGATCTTTAAAATCCAAAGCTTCTTTTATCGTTAGAGGTGACCTCATGTTTTCCACAAAATATGATGGTTCGAACTTCCTGCACTGTGGGGGCGCCCATGAGCATTGTATCATCTACGAATTGCTGATGCGTTACTGTGGGTCCTTGGTGTACCGGTTTGATGCCTTTGAGTTGATTCTGCTATTTTGCCTTGGCTAAGGATCTTCCTAGCCCTTCTGCCATAATGACAAAGAGAAACGGAGACAGGGGATCTCCTTGCCTTATACCTCTGGACGGAATGAAGGGTTGAAGGGGTCCTCCATTTAGTAGCATTGAAAAGAAAGCACCTGAGACCAGTTCCATTATCCAATTTGTCCATTGCTGACTAAATCCAAAAGCTTGGAGGATTGCTCTCATATAGTGCCAGCTGATTTTATCAAAGGCCTTTGAAAGGTCAAGCTGGATAAGCATACCTGGAGTCCTTTTTTTTTTTAGAGAATGCAACACTTCCTGAGTGAGGATTATGCTGTCAGTGATCTGCCTACCTTCAACGTAGCCAGTTTGTTCCTGAGAAATGATTGAGGGGAGGACAGATTTAAGTCTGCTAGCCATTAGTTTGGAAAGGATTTTGTAAAGGACATTACAAAGGGCTATGGGACGAAACTTGTCGGGGGAGTCAGCCTGGTCTGATTTGGGAATTAAGGTGAGGAATGTGGCATTGATGGCAGGCAAAACTTTCTTGGTTCTGTGAAAGTTCCTTACTAGGTTGAGAAGGTCAGCCTTAATAATGGGCCAACAAGCTTTAAAGAATTCGATTGTAAAGCTATCTGGTCTGGGAGCCTTGTTCGAGGCCATGTTGAAGATTGTTTCTTCAATCTCCTGCTCAGTGAATTCTCTTAGAAGGAGGGAGTTTTGCTCCTCTGTAACTAAGTTGGGAATGGCAGAAATAATTTCATTGATGGCTTGGGTTCTATCTTGAATGGGATCGCTAAGAAGAGAAGTGAAAAAAGAGTTGAGTTCAGATCCTATATGCTCCCTTCTATAAACTTGATCGCCATCAGCTTTTTTGAGGGAGAGGATGCGATTATGTGCTCTATGCTGGATGGTTGACTTATGGAAGAAACTAGTGTTGCGTTCTCCCTATTTTAACCATTGCACCCTCGACTTCTGCCTCCATAGCAGCTCTTCTTGTTTTAACCGTTCTTCCCATTGCCTTTGCAGATTTGATTCTTGAGCTATTCTTTCATCATTGGGCCCTTCTTTGATCAAAGATCGCTGGAGGTTCGCCATTTTTTCCTCGAGTTATTTTTTGGCTTGAAATATGTCGCTAAAGGTTTTTTTCTTCCAGCGTTTGAGGTTGATTTTTATTGTTTTGAGCTTCTGCTGGAATATGTACATGATATTGTCGCTCCTTATGGTGGCTTGAGTCCACCAGCGTTGTATGTTTTGCATGAATGATGGGTGCTCTGTCCAGAAGGCTTCAAATCTAAATTGTCTGTTGGGGGGCTTATCCAAATTAGTGAAGTGAATCTGCACTGGCCAGTGATCAGATCCTCTGATAGGCAGAATGCTGGCCTCCATGTCGATATTTTGCAGCAGAATGGATTCCGACATGAGGAACCTATCGAGCCTTGATGCTATCTGCTTGTTTCCTCCTTGCTTATTATTCCAGGTATGCAGACCATTGACTGTGGAGATGTCAATGAGTTTGGATTCAACAATAAAGGTGTTGAATTCTTCCGAGTCCTTATCCAATCTTCGTAAGCCTCCCTTTTTTCCTGCTAGATTGGTGATCATGTTGTAGTCTCCGCCTAAAATCCAGTGGTTTGCCCCATGGTGTTGTCTGACTTCGTCCAGGTCTAGCAGCATCTTCAGCTTTTCCTGGATTCGTTGGGGTCCATACACGTTGGTGATGCAGATCGATTGCCCTGAGTCTGGCATGTTGAAAATGTTCGATAACGAGTGCTTGGTGGATAGAGAATTCTGCAAGAAGAATTTTCTTTTGTTCCAGAACGTGAGTAACCCTCCTGCTTGCCCGATAGAATCTATGCTTATGCAGTGATGACTGTTGGAAACAAGTTTTTTGAGTGTCTCTGTGCCTTTGGGAGAGCATTTTGATTCTTGAAGAAGTATGATGTCTAGGTGTAGCGAGAATAAGCGGTTTTTCAAGATCCTTCTTTTGGCGGTGCCGTTGAGCCCCCTGATGTTCCAGGTTGTGATTTTCATTGAGCTACCTTTGGAGCAGATATGACCAAGGCCCTGATTTTTCCTTCATTGATTAGGCGTCTGCTTGGTTCTTGTATTTGGTGTCTTGTGGATTTGCGCCCTCTTTTTCTTCCTGGTCCTTGTGGCTTGTATTGATCCAAATCCAGGTTGGCTTGAATGCCCGTTTGGTTGCTATTTCCCCATTTCCTTTTGGCTGCATTTTGGTTGATGTATTCCAGCTGCAAGTATGCCATTTCTATCTTCTCCAAGTGTTCTTGGGGAATGGCATCGACTCCCAGTTTGGACCATTTCTCATTGACCTTTTGGAGATCTAGATCGCCTAGGATCTCCTCCAGAGGATTGTTTGAAGTGGTTGAGGATCACTGCTCTGTTTGCATTTCTGTGCATTGAGGGGTTTGCAGTGAGGTGTGGCTGGTATTAATCTGAATGGGAGAGGATTATGGTTTGTGTTGCGGTGCCTGGGCGTGGATTAAATCTGAGGTTGTGCTGGGGGCGTTGGTTGTAATCAAATATTGACTTAATAATGACAGATCTTGATCAGTGGGGGCCTGGGAGACTATAGGGTGCTCCAATGAGTCAAGATTTCTCAGAACTTCAAAGTTGTTTTGCTGGGTCGAGGCAGTATTGGTGGGGGTTGTATTGGTGGAGGGTTTCGGAGGCTTTTTGCCTTTCTCCCCTTTTTTCTTTCTTGAGATGGAGGTGAAACCAGGTGTCGACAGGCTTGCACAATGGAATACATTTCTTTGTCATAGGGTGATGAACTTGGTCTGATGTGACCTTTCTGCAACAGCTCCTGAATCTACCTCTTGATTTCATCATTCTCCATAACAGAGCGCTGATAGATCGGTCCATTGGGTAGCGGTGCACCTAGGGTCAGATCAATCGGGTGCTTGACCTGACAGTGCAGAGGAACCCCTCTGGGTGAGGTGAAGATGTCCCCATACTCCTCCACAACCTTATCCATTTGTTGTTGTCGTGCAGAGGAGCCCTGTCTGGAAATCATCTCATTTCATTTCATCACATTCAATTGCAATTACCTATGAAAATATTTAGATGAGGGAGCAACTAAAAAGTGTTCACACATCCATAAAATCTTTTAATATTTAGGATTAAATAATATTAACAAATATTTAAAAATATTTTAATGCAAAAAAATAACAAAAAGCATTTTAATATCTAAAATGTAGTGCATAAATAAAATACATTAACATAAATATTATGCATTTTATTTTAATGTTAAATATATATTATTTCCAAAATAAATTATATATGTACTAAATGAATTTGATGCTCAATTTCTAACTTGCAATACACACAAATGCATGTATATGAATTTGAACACACAAATACATGTATATGAAGTCAACGGTCAAAAGAATGCAAATCCCATAAACTAGAGGTTAACCTAATTTAGAAAATGAGCAACGAGAATAAGTGAGGTTGATGTTCTTAGAAAGAGGCCCATCCCTTTCCGTGCAAGATCTACACAATCCCGTAGGAATAGAAAATCCAATATCAATCTAACCAGTGACCCTTGAATTTATCAATTCCTCCAAAAAGATGTTGATGCCACTTGTTAAATATGAAGCCTTCTTAATGAAAGAGAAAGTTGAGCTTGTTGTAGTCGTGATTTATACAATCACAATGGAATCGACCATCAAATTTATTCATAACTGACCACCGCTCGCTTTTACAAATCCCCAAAGAGAATTATGGTGCCTTTTTATTTTATATTACCGTAGGAGAATATCAAGATCGAGCAATCAATTTGAGGACTTTCACAAAGCAACAAGGCATATTTTAAGGCCCCAAGACTTCATGGGCGCGTTCGGTGGGACGGGCGCGCCGGTTGGGCATTTGGATGAGTTCGGGCGTCGTGCGACGCAACGGGCGGCACGTCGCATCATTGGAGAGGCACGGGCGCGCACGTAGCGAGGCAAGTCACGAGGGCGAGTTGGAGGAGAAGCGCGTCGAGTTAAACCAACACGACGTTGGCAAGACGTTTATACCACAACGGGCGCCCCTTGGGCGAGCGAGCCGACGGGCGAGTCAGTGGGTCGGCCGGCGCGTTGGGCGTGACCGACGCCACACTTCGTGGGTGAGCAACCAAACGTGTGGGTCGGCTCGGGTCGACCGAGCGCCCCACAGCCCACGACGCGACGTTTCGTGGGCGGATGAATAAACGGGCGGGTCGGCTCATGGCAAATGAGCGACCACACTTAACTTGGACATGCGTATATATATGATGGCGTGATGGAGAGTGGAGGCATCAAGCGAAAAGCGAAGATCAATCAACGAACAACATCAAGGGAGTTGCACCACGAGTTGCCAACAACTCATTGGTGGAAGAAACGGCGAAGGCACGACAGCGAACGGGCGTTGGTCGAGTCAGGTCGAGCTCTTGCACGTTGCACCGTAGGCCACACCGCAGTTTTGGTCGGGTCGGGTCGGGCGCAGCTGCACGACGGTCGGGTCGAGTTGGGTCGGTTCTGGGCGCCGAGTAACGGCAGGGGCCCAGCACTAAAAACGCGATTTCGGGAGCGTCGGGTATCGGATTGAGGTGTCGTAAATTGCAGAAGGTGCGTATTTCCGAAACGCATCCAACCATATGGGTGAGGGATGGATTGGATGCACGGTCAGCTCAGAAAACGCTCTGCACTGATTTGGAGCAACGGCTGAGTGACCCGAGTGACCAGCACTTGGGCAGTTTTGGGGCAGCACTTCCGAAGGTGAACTTGATGATTGTAAATGGTTGTAAAAGTCTGTTGTAAGCTAGTTTTATGATTGGTAAGCCTTAGAGCTTGACCAAAAGGCAAATAGCCTTGCCAAGGAGCAAAAGTGGTTTTTGCTATATTGGACATTGTAATCATATTTTTATGAAACATAATATCTGGGCGGACTCATTTTAAAAGGGAGTTGCCCCTCCCTTGTATGTATGGGCGTACTTGTGGATTGATATTGATGTTTATTTTTTATTCCGCACATTGAAAGAACATTTGTAATATAACTAACGAATGTTGCTATAGGCGTAGTCTGGGTACTTGAGTATTTAGAAAAAGAAAAAGTATGGCAGTGCCGCACCTGCCTACAAGACGTGGTTGGAAGACACCCGTGGTGTAGGGGCGTGACACATATCAATAGTGGGTAACACGAGTTTCATTAATAGCGATACAAATCATGTTATAATTGGATTTGACAAGTGTCAACTTTTTTCATTTTATCATGCTTAGGTTGTTGCATGCGTGCATAATAATTTGTTTAGTTTTGTTCTCTCTTACCTCTTCAACGAGAATACTAATCACATTCTAGACTCTCGGTCGAGAGTTTAGAAAACTCTCGGCCGAGAGTTTTCTAAACTCTCGGAAAACTCTCGGGGTGCAAACTCTCGGAAAACTCTCGGGGTGCAAACTCTCGTCCGAGAGTTTTTAAACTTTCAGTCGAGAGTTTGCCCGCGCAGTAAATCTAACTCTAGGCGGGTTAAACTAGTTTTAAATTTCTCGGTCGAGAGTTTGAGAAATTTCTCGTCCGAGAGTTTCTGGTCAACGAAAAACACAGAGAATTCTACAGTTTTCAGGAACCTGCAACTTTGGAGGGGCAGAACACCTACAAAAAAAAAAATTATATGTCGGAAAAAGTACCATTAGATTCATCTCTGAATCTAGTTTCTGATGATATGAGATTTGTGGAGTTTCATTAAAAAATTCAAATTTTTATTATTTTTTTACTAAACTGTGTCACTATGGAATTTCATTGTTCGAAAAATTGCACTGAATGAAAATTCAATAAATTTCAAATGAGGACACCAAAAAATTCAAAAAAATCATACTGCACTTCCTCTCCCTGTCTACCTCAAAAGGGTACTCTAATTTTTCTTATTGACGATCACATTGAAAAGAAAATCAAAGGATGATAAAATGTACTGAAACATCACTGTTTTTCTGTCTTCATCCATTTCAAAAAATAACAAAAAATAGTGATTTAATCCGAAAATTACCGAAAAATAGTCTGTGCACTAGCGCAATATATGCAGATTATGATGCTATGGTTTTTTTCCAAAAAATGAATAACCTTCCCTAAAAAAAAGTAAAGGATGATAAAGTGACTATTTATGTTTGCCTGAAAATTTCAATTATATGCAGTTAGTAAACAAGAAATTTACCCCTCTATATGTCAATATTTAAAAAAAAAAAAAATATGGGTATGGAGGTAAGACAATTCTCTACAATTCTTGTTTTTATGTCAAAGCATAGTTTGCAATAAAAATATGAGTTTAGTGGAGTTGAAGTTGAAAATCATAGAAAATTACAATTTTCAACGTCAAAAAAGGGCAAAAAGTGTTTCCCAAACTTCACATTCTTAGGGTTTATTAAACTCTTGAGTTTAAAATATTGATTCTTATGCTTTATTAATTTCTTGGTTTATAATATTAATATTTATCCCTTGGGTTCACCAACTCCTCGGTTTATAATATTAAACTATTGGGTTTATTAGTTCTTTTGATTTATACTATTAATAATCTTTTTGGTTTATTAGTCTCTTCACTTTAAATTATTAATTCTTAGGGTTTATTCATCTCTTACTTTGTAAGCTTAAGATATTAATTATTATGGTTTATTAATCCCTTGGAGTTTTCTAATCCTTTGGGTTGGTCATATTAGGTGTTAAATATTAGTCTTATTAATTTTAATATTAATGCATGTTCTAATGTCACATTATGAAAAAGCATTGTCTCAATATTAAAATCAGCCATGGGCTACCATTGTTAATCATAGTTAGTCGTAGTCAATGAAGGTCTTCCATGGTCGAATGTCACATTGTGACAAAGGTTGTCTCAATATGAAAATCAACAATGGAAAACCATAGTCATTCTTCATCCAATGTTGCATTGTGACAACAATTGTCTCAATGTTTAAATCAACATGCTCAACCATGTTTATTTTATGGTTTATAGTATTTATCTAAATATTTTTATATACTTGAGGTTTATAATATTTATCTAAAGGTTTTTATATACTGAGATTTATAATATTAATATTTTGAAGTTTAAGTATTATTCCTTTGAGTTTTTAATATTAATAATCATGTGAGTTTATCAAACCCTTTTTGTTTAAGATATTAATTTTTAGGCTTTATTAATCATATGTTTTTCATATTGATCCCTTCGCCTTATTGATCACTTACGTTTTTATTTATCCTCGGGTTCACCAATTCCCTTCGGGGTTTATAATATAAATCCCTGGGTTTATTAGTTTTTTCGCTTATAATATTAAACTACCTCTGGATCTATTAATTCCCTTGAGTTAAAATACACCTATAGGGTTTATTAGTTTTTTAGGTTTTTGAGATAAAAATATTAATTCTCGTGCTTTATTAATCTCTTGTGTTCTTGATATTGGATCCCTTGGCCTTATTGATTCCTTAGGTTTTTAATATTTATCCCTTTGTTCAATTTATCTTGGTTTGTAATATCAAACCCCTTGGTGTTATTAGTTATTTATGTTTAAAATATTAATAACCCTTGGTTTATTAATCTCTTGAGTTTAAAATATTAATTCTTATGGTTTTTTAATCTCTCGCTTAAGATATTAATTATTAGGTGTATTAATTTTTTGGTTTATAATATTAATATTTATCCATTGGGTTCATTAATTACTTTGGTTTATAATATTAAACCTTGGGTCTATTACTTCTTTTGGTTTATAATATTAATAATGTCTTGGGTTTATTAATACATTTAATTTAAAATATTAACTATTAGGCTTATTAATTTCATAGGTTTTTGAGTTTAAATTTTTTATTGTTGGGTTTACTAATCTTTGTTTTTAATATTGATCCATGGGCCTTATCGTATCATGTAGGTTTTAATATTTATCCCCTCGTTCACCGATTCCTTGTATTTATAATATTAAACCCTTCCGTATATTAGTTCTTTTTGTTTATAATATTAATAATCCCTGGGTTTATTAATATTTTGAGTTTTAATATAATGATTTACATTATGGCATAATATGTTAGGTTATAATATAGATTTTAATATATAGCATTTACAATTAGGGGTTAATATGTGTTTATAATATTATGGTTTAATATTAGGGTTTATAATATTGTGTATAATAGTTACGTTTATAACATTGGGGATTATAATATTTCACTTCATAATATTGATTCTTAGGGTTTATTGATTCCTCGTGTTTTTAATATTGATCCCTTCGCCTTATTGATCCCTTAGGTCTTTAATATTTATCCCTTCCACCAATTCCTTGGTTTGCAGTATTAAACCCTGGGTTTATTATTTTGGTTTATAATATTAATAACCCCTTAGGTTTATTAATCTCCTAAGTTTAAAATGTTAAGTCTTAGGTTTATTAATCTCTTGAGCTTAAAATATTAATTCTTATGATTTATTAATTTTTCGTTTATATTATTATTATTTATCCCTTGGGTTCACCAATTCCTTTAGTTTATAATATTAAACCCTTTGGGTTTATTAGTTTTTTTGCTTATAATATTATCAATCCTTTTGGTTTATTAATTTCTCTTTCATTTTAAATTATTAATTCTTAAGGTTTATTCATACGTTTTGAGTTTAAGATATTAATTATTAGGGTTTATTAAGCCCTTGAAGCTTCCTAATTCTTTGGGTTGTAATATTAGGCATTAAATATTAGTCATACACTTTAATATTATATTAATGCATAAGTCCAAATGTCACATTATGAAAAACATTATCTTTATAAGAAAATCAACCATGGACTACCATTGTCTCCATAGTTAGTCATAGTCAATTAAGGTCTTCCATGGTCGAATGTCACATCAGGACAAATATCGTCTCAATATGAAAATCAACCATGGCAAACCTCTCGGTCATTCTTCGTCCAATGTCTCATTATGACAATAATCGACTCAATGTTTAAGTCAAACATGCTCAATCATGTTTATTTTATAGTTTATATTATTTATCTAAAAGGTTTTTGTATAATTGATATCTATAATATTAATCTCTTAGGTTTAATATTATTCCCTGAGTTTATAATATTAATAGTCATGTGAGTTGATCAAACATTTTGTTTAAGATATTAATTTCCTGTGGATTTATTAATCTCTTTTGTTTTTCATATTGATCCCTTCGCCTTATTTATCACTTAGGTTTTTAATATTTATCCATTGGGTTCACTCAATTCCTCGGGTTTATGACATAAAACTCTTTGGTTTATTAGTTCTTTTCGTTTATAATATTAAACCACTCCTGGGTCTTTAATTTGTGCTGTAAATATTAATTCTTGTGGTTTATTAATTTCTTAGGTTTTTTGAGTTAAAAATATTAATTCTTAGGGTTTTTTAATCTCTTGTGTTTTTAATATTGATCCCTGGTTTTTATTGATCACTTATGTATTTAATATTTATCCCCTAGGTTCACCAATTCCTTTGGTTTGTAATATCAAACCCTTGGCTTTATTAGTTCTTTTGTTTATAATATTAATAATCCCTCGGGTTTATTAACTCTTTGAGTTTATAATATTAATTCTTAGTGTTTATTAATCTCTCGAGTTTAAAATATTAATTATTAGGCTATTAATTTCTTGGTTTATAATATTAATATTTATTCCTTGGGTTCATCAATTACTTTGGTTTATAGTTTTAAACCCAAGTATTAAACCTCGGTTTATTACTTCTTTTCAAGGTTTATAATATTAATAATGTCTTATTTATTAATCTATTTAATTTAAAATATTAATTATTACAATATTAATTTCTTAGGTTTTTTTAGTTAAAAAATTTATTCTTAGGGTTTAGTAATCTTTTTGTGTTTTTAATATTGATCCCTTCGCCTTTATTCGTCCCGTATGTTTTTGATATGTATCCCTTGGGTCGGCTCAATTCCTTTGGTTTATAATATTAAACTCTCCCCCGTTTATCTGCTTCTTTTGGTTTATAATATTAATAATCCATCGGGGTTTATTAATCTTTTGGAGTTTAAATATTGATTATTATGGTATTAATATCCTAGTTTTTTTAGTTTAAAATATAAATTATTGGGGTTTCTTAATTTCTTTGTCATTTTAATATTAATCCCTTGGCCTTATTGATCCTCGGGTTTAGTTATTTCTTTGGTTTTTTAATATCAATCCATTTGGTTTATTAATCCTTTATATTTTAAATTCATCGGGGTTTATAATATTAACAATGCCTAAAGTTGACTGTTTCTTCGCTTATAATATTAATAATCATGCGAGTTTATCATTCATTTGTATTTAAAATATTAATTCCTAGGCTTTATTAATATATTTCTCTTTTAATATGGATCCCTTGGGGTTCTAGATCTATTAGCTTTTTAATATTCTCCCCCCAGTTCACCAATTCGGGTTTATAATATTAGACCCTTGGGGTTATTAGTTGTTTTGGATTATAATATTAATAATCATTTTGTATATCGGTAAGAGATATAAACTTATTATAAATAGTAATAAAATAATATTATTATGTTATATTTTAATTTTAATATAGTTTGAATTATAGTTATAATATATTGAAAAAATTTAATAATATTTTATTATTATATATTTTATTATCAAATAATAAAATCTTATATATATATATATATAATTTAAATATATAGTATCAATATATTTATATTATTAATATATTACAAGTAGATATAATAATATATATTGGTAATTATATTCTAAATATATAATGATTATTTTGGTAAAATACATATGTGAGTGGTGATATAGGCCTACACTTATCGACATATCAACCATATCAGGAACGTGTGATTGTGTTAGTATTAAACACATATCTTCAAATCTGGAAAAGTGACAACAACGTATTGAGTAGTTGCTAAATGGTTTCATAGGCACACCACTAAAAGAATAGTTAAATCTAACATTGCAATGCAATGGATTTTTTTTCAAATATAATCAGGTAAATTTCATTACAACACATTGGAAACTAGAACTAAAGTCTCACTATATTTGCATGAAACAATGACGTACTAGAAATTGAGACAAAAATGAGGCCTATGTAAGAAATATTTAATGTAATCAATTCAGCTAGAATGTAGTGTGCATCGGAAATAGAATCTCAATATTTTATCTACATTATAAATAGGGTCCTCTCACCTTATTAATTATTAATTATGCCTTACGGGGGAGTATCTACCTGGCGGTTATGATAACCTTACTTTATAAATTATTAATACAAGATATGTGCATGTTTTACATCTGGGTATGTGCATGTTTATGCCGTTTTATCATGTGCCAGCTTTAGAGTCCATTCATGCTCGTTCCAAGCCCCCATCTCTTCTCACAACTTCGGAATACTGTGGCAAAAGCGCAAACAAGGCCTTCCAGCAAGGAAATCAGACGCCGAAGATATTGATGTGGACTTAGAGAAGAAATCAGACGTCGAGGATATTGATGTGGACTTATAAAGGTATTGACTAAGCTCTATGCCATAGGAGATGCTTCTGTATGGCTATTAAGTTGAAGTACAAAGGCTATGACAAAGGCTAGTTAAGTTGAATTAAAAGGTAGCTAAATACATTTTATTTTTATTATTTGAATTTTTGAATTAGTGTTTTCACGTAAAAACCGTTGGGTAATGGTACATCAAAATCCCTTGTAAATCCATAAAAACAATCCATAGTATAGATCCACAATCTCTATTTGCGTGAAGAATAATATAGAAACACAAAAAAATAGGTATATCTCTGGATGCGGAATATTAGTAGGATGATGCGTCAAATGCATACTGCTAGTATGAAATTTCTTTGTATTTTAATTTTCTATTGATTTGATATTTATTTGTATTGAATTTCTAGTTGGATGTTGACATTTCTCCTGATACATTGAACTTTTGGATGCTTGGTGCGCATATGTTTTTTACAATTTTTTTGTATTGGCTTATATACACTACATAATTTTGCTTGTCCAGGAATTGAATTTTTGGATGTTGGTGCGTGTTTCTCTTTACAAAATTCTTTTCGTATTGGCTCACATACTTCATAAACGTGACATTCCTGGTGACTGTTAGGTAGTCTGTTAGGCAATTTGTTCAACTGCCATAACCCTCCCCATAATTTTTCTTTTTTTTCCTACACTGTTTTTAACTTACAATTTTAAATTTCTGGACAACAGAACATAAGTATTTTTTGAAAAAGTAATTTATCAAAGGCACACCATCAAATTATCTGCCCATTTTTCCTTTCGGGTCATTAGCTACGAACTATATATAACCCAACAATAATAGCTTTAAAATAATTTTTTTCGTGGTGTGAAAGCAAATTAGCCCCATAATGAAAACGTAGAACTGTAAGAATTAAGGCTAATGCATACATGGAACATTAGTTATGAAGTCTGAACTTTTTGACCTTTGGGTCATGCAAGGGGAAATACTGAATCATCAAAGGATATTTCAGGTCATCACTGATATTTCAGGTCCACGGATATTTCAGGTCAACAAGAATATTTCGGGTTATGCAGGTGGAAATACTGGACCGACAAAGATATTTCTCATATTTCAAATATGAGGCGCGAGACATGGAAGAGATAAAATTATTTTTCTTTGGTTGAAGCGGTGGAGGGTAAAATCTTGTGCGTGATCATGGATTATGTAGAACAATATGAGGTGCACTAATTACTCGTGCTACGAAATACCCTTTTTTTTCTTCAATTGTCTTTATTTTTTTATATTTTGTTTCTTCGCTGGTCTTCATTTGCATTTCTTCACTTGTCTTCATTTTTCTATGAAAAATATATTTCACTAACGACCCTTCTTTCAATGTATCCAGCGATGTTACCATGCAGCTTCAAAGTACTGGGAAAAAAGGGGATATGGTATCCGGTGCAATGCTACTCATGATGCTTCAAAGTACTGGGGGAAGGAGAGAACTGAAATGACAAAGAAATGAAATAACTGAAATGACAAAGAAATGAAATAACTGAAATGACAAAGAAATGAAATGAAAAATGACAAAAAATTTCAAAGAAATGAAATGGGAAATTTGAAATGGCAATGACAGAAATTTCAAAAAAAATGAAATGGGAAATTACATAAAGAAATGGAGAAACTGACGAGTTTGTTTTTCATGGTAATGTCTTTACCATGGCTTGGTAAGAACCATGGAAAATGGCAAACATGCCGAGACCATGATAAGAACCATGGAAAATGGCAAACACACTAAGAGCCACAATGGACATGGTCTTCTATGAAAACTTTGGTGGAAATTGCTGGTATATGGAAAATTTCTTTGATAAAACATAAAATTATGTTTAAAACCTAAAATTTGAAATATGTAAATTAAATTTTGTTTAAAACCTAAAACTTTGAAATATGTAAAACTTTCTTGTGGAAATTGTTTGTATATGGTAAATTTCTTTGATAAAACATAAAAATTGTGTTTAAAACCTGAACTTTGATATATGTAATAAACTGTAGTGCGAACAATTTTTAAAACGAAGTTTGAAATATGTAATAAATTGTAGTGTAACAATTTTGAAAACCTAAACTTCTTGAAATATGTAATAATAATTTGTAATGCACTAAATTTTTAAATCCTAAATTTTCAAATATATAACAAGTTGTGTGAGAAATAAATTTTATATGGAGAAATGGAGAAATACATTTCCTATTTGGAGAAATAAAGAAGTTTAATAAAAATTAGATATTTCGGGAAATATTTATATCAAGAGAAATCAGAAAATAAAAACTTTGCATAAATTCTCTTGAAAAATAAGAATTCACTTAGTTTTGTCCAATCAAAACCATAAAAAGACAAAATTAATTCAAAAAATGCAAATTAATTCAAAAATATTGATTAAACTAAAAAATATGGAAAATATGGAAAAAGTTCAAAGCAACTCATAGAAAAACCATAAAAATACAAAATTAATTAAAAAAAATGCAAATTAATTAAAAAATATGGATTAAACTACAAATATGGAAAAAGGTCAGAGCAACAACTACAAATATGGAAAAGGGTCAGAGCAACTCATAGAAAACTCTGGCTTAAAAATACAAAATTAATTCAAAAACGCAATTAATTCAAAAATATTGATTAAACTACAAATATAGAAAAAAGGTCAAAAGCAACTCATAGAAACTTTGCATAAATTTCTTGAAAAAGTAAAAATTCACTTAGTTTTTGTCGAATCAAAAACCATAAAAATACAAATTAATTTAAAAACATTGATTAAACTACAAATATGGAAAATAAAGCAACTCATAGGTAGTCAACCATCTATCGATCGCTATATATACTCCTACCTCTTCGCAGGTATAATAAGGTATTTAGTTCTTTATTTTTATGATCTTTCCTATCAAATTTGGGTATATTTTTAATCTATGGAGTTAATGAAATTTCAGTGATCCAAAAACGACGTCTTTCCTATCAAATTTGGGTATATCTTAACTCTATGGAATTAATGAAGTTTCAGCGTCTAAATACGACGTGGTTAGTGAATCATAAGATCGAAATAAAAAAATAATGAATAATAGATGCTCGAAAACATTTGGGATTTAGATGACTGAATTTCTTTATAAAAGAGTAGAAAAAATGATACTTTTGGCAAAAAGGAAAATAATGAAGCATAGGATGCTGAAAAACATTTGGGATTTATATGACTGAATTTTTTTTATAAAAAAGAAAATATTATTATTATTATGATGTAGTTTAATTATTATTATTTTATTTAAATAGATAACAACAATTATATTATTAAAAATGAAAAATTATATTTATGTTTTTATATTTTATTTATTATTTTATTTAAATATGTTTTTGAATAGATAAATGAATTTATATTATTATATAAAAATGATATTTTATAAATATGTAATTTAATTATTATTATTATTATATTTAAATATGTTTTTGAATAGATAAATGAAGTTTATACTATTAAAAATAAGTGTTGCATAATAATTTAGTTCCATTAAAAATAGAAAATATATAAGATTTAATATGATTAAATGTATAAATAATTAAAAAATAAGTGTCGTATAATAATTTAGTTTCATCTAAGACTTTTGTGATCTATAATTTAGATGAATGTCTTTCGCATTAATCACATCATTAGGATTTGGTTGAGGTTTCCAACCAACTGTGATTCATCATAGGACAGGAGGAGACTAGTTGTTAGTTTTAGAAAGTTAGTTATAAAAAAATATTATATTTAAGAAATAATATTAATTAATAAATAAAAATATTATTTAAGAAATAATATTAATTAATAAATTGATTAAGAGTAAAATAAGATTTTAATAAAAAACGAAATATTTAATTTTTTTATTAAAATGGGAGTTTAAAATATTTATGAATGAGAGAGAGGTAAAAAATTTTGTATTTAAAGAAATAATAATAATAATAATAAATAAATAAATATAAATATAAATATAAATAAAAATAATAATAGTAATAAATAAATAATAAAATAATATATTATAAAGTAATATAAAATAATTACTTCTCAAGTAGAACTCGGTGTTTAACTTCTTACTTAGCTTCAACCATCATCGCACTTGAGATTCTCAAAGATGCCTTTCCATTTCGATCGTCTTTAATATCGTATGTAGGAAGTATCAACTTCTTTAGCAACGAATTTGGAGTCTTCAATACAAACACGTTAGATGTAAGATTTTTTACGCATGCTCGCAAGAGCCGAGGTATAGGATCGATCAGGCTCTAATGTCCGCAACATTCTCTCTGAGCTCCCTCTATCTAATGGAATGACCCGTTTCTCCAATATAGGGAGTTCCATAGGAACAAGGAATCATGTAAAAATCCATTCATGTCCTTAGGGTCAATAGGGTTCTTAAGAGAATACGCAGAATTTCTGTTATACGTAGAGGTTTGAAAGACACGGAGACAATATTCCTTCTAAGGACATGGGCAATTTTGTCCATTGTCCCTTGATAAATGGGAGATGGACCTTGGAAGTAGTGATCGTCTTGGCAAAGTTTCTACTCAATCTTTATAAGCCTTACGAAAGGCTTTAATACCAGAGACCATCGTAACCATTATTCTCAAAAAACATCAAAAAGATGGGATTTCTTAGAATCCAAGTGGGATGTCGTCGAGATTCCAAGAGTACAAGTCGCAAGAGTACACATAACACCAAATTTTTTGAGCAAGAAAAATGATGGGAACTTAGCATGGAGGTATTGATCCGGCTGCCATGGATTCCTCTTGCGAAAAACTTGGTGAGGATAAATGCTACCTTCATCATTCTTGGAGAGAAGGATATCTAAGAAGGGGAGGCAACCATCAACCTCCACTTCCATCATGAATTCGATGGAATTAGACAAGATTGAAGTGCCCAAGAAATAGATTTAATTTCTCATGCATCAGACACCCTCTAAATTAGTTAGGTCATTTCCACCGACTTTCTTTAGTTTTCAAGGTGAGTTTTTATGGAGCTTAAATTTCCTTGTGGTGCTGCGATGGGCTCCCTCTTTTCCCTCATTATTGCCAACTTATTTATGGAGGATATTGACTCGAATGCCTTGGCCTCTGCCTTCATTCCGCCCTAGGAAGTGGAATAGGTTTATGGATGATACTTTGTCATCTAGCCCCATGGTCGAGAGAAATTAGATTCCGTTTCTTGGGCACCTAAATTCTTTGTCCTCCGATTCCATCAAAATTCATGATGGAAATGAAGGTTGATGGTCGCCCTCCCCTCTTAGACATCCTTCACTCTGTGAATGAGGATGGTACATTTCACCAATTTTTTCGCAACCAGATTCACACGGAACAATATCTCCATGCCGGTCTCATCGTTTTTCCTCGCTAAAAAATTTGGTGTTTTGTGTACTCTTGCGACTGCTCTTGGAATCTTTGATGACATGCACTTGGATTCTCGAGAAATCCCATCTTCGATGTTTTTTGAGAATACTGGTTACAATAGATCTCTACGTCTTAAAGCCTTTCGTAAGGCTTATAAAGTGTTGAGAAACTCTCGCCAAGATGGATCCTACTTTCAAGGTCCATCTCCCATTTATCCAAGGACAACGAACAAAATTACCCACATCCTTAGAATAAATAATGTCTCTACGTCCTTCAAAACCTCTTTTTACTATTATAAATTATCTTGGTTCGTTAAGGACCCTATCGACACTAAGAAAATGAAATAATTTTACATGATTCCTTGTTCCCATGGAACTCCCTATTGGAGAAACATGTCGCTCCATTAGACAGAGAATCCGAGAGCATGCTCCGAACATTAGCACAATCAATGTCGTACCCCGCCTCTTGCTAAGCATGCGGAAAAATCATGTTACCATGCTGTTTGTATTGAAGACCTCAAAGTCGTTGCTAAAGTTGATCACTTCCACCTTAAGAAATTAAGGGAGACGATCAAAACTAAAATGCATGCCGAGAATCAACCGTGATGATGGTTGGAAGCTAATTAAGAGCCGGGACTGTAATTATTTTATATTATTTTATATTACTTTATATTATTTTATTTTTATTTTATTATTATTTATTATTATTTATTATTATTGATGATGATGGTTAATGTCCACCGAGACCAAACTTTGGTCTATCGACCCAAAGAAACAAATTATTTAGTTTGTTTTAAAATTGTATCCCTATGCTCAAAGAGCTTGGAGAGAAGTGTCTCGAGCTCACTATAATTTTGACATGTTAAAAGGCTAGAAGGTTGTATCAGAATAAAGATTATGAAACTAAGATCTAATGTGGTGTATGTGGCATTCTAATAAGAAGTGATTTTCATCCTCAATTTTCATATTCCCATAGAGATGCGTATCCTTTCCACCCATGGTGTTTTAGAACCGCCCAA
Organism: Pinus albicaulis; assembly: GCA_034641835.2. Lineage (NCBI taxonomy): Eukaryota > Viridiplantae > Streptophyta > Pinopsida > Pinales > Pinaceae > Pinus > Pinus albicaulis. The sequence continues at coordinate 1,482,877,333 of CM076570.1, forward strand.
CGACATGTTTCACTATGGAGCTCTCATGAGAGTTCATTCTTATCCGACTATATTAATTTTTTTCTTTGAGCTAGTTAAAATAGAGAGATACTTTTGATCTTCTAGAGTATGGTTGATGACCTACTTATAATATCTTAAATTTATTTTAGCCGAATCTTTCTCTACACCACATTTTCTCTTTAAAATTAGAAGTAACAATATTTTTAATGTTATTAATATTTTGTAGTGCAACATTTTCGTCGATCTCCCAATGGTTTAACCAGGCGCTAGTATCTTTATACCAAACTCGTTTGAGCCTAGGTGGTTTTGGCTGGAATTTAGAGCTAGCTTAGGAAGTCTATGGTCTCCCATGTTATTGATTTTGTGCTTGTACAATAGGAGCCTATTCATAGCTTGGCTCTCGATAGGGGAAATACCCACTTCTATAAGGAGAATAGGATAGGGTGTATTGCTTTTAATTCTGAGGTTATGTATATTATAGAACTCTTTTGGATTTTCTCAATCTTTCTCTAGGATTCTCTAGAGATGTTGCAACCCCAAACCTCACATCCATACAAGATAATAGGAGTGACTAAAGTTTCAAAGAGGAGCTTTTTTTTATCCCACATCACAAGGTTTGCCACTTTACAATTATTTTCAAGACCAAAATAAGCTTTCCACCCTCCATTGATCCTTTTCTCAATGCTATAGTTCCAGTTGAGCTTGTGACGAATATCAATTCCTAGGTACTTGTAAGAAGACACTTCCTCCAAGTTGTTATTGTCATACACAAAATTAGTGTAAGTGTCCTTGGATTTGATAATCATAACTTTTGTTTTGTCAGTGTTAACAATCATACCCATGGTAGAGAAAAAATCCTTAAGAAGTCTTAGTTTCTTATCAAGATCATAAGGGCACCTTGCCAGAAGAACAATATCGTCAGTGTAGAGAAGAAGGATGATGACTATTCCAGCTAAGATTGTGCCAACACAACCTGCTTTCTTGAAACAACCTTCAAGCTTGTCGATGTAAAAGAAAAATAGGGTAGGGGAGAGAGGGAAACCTTGTTTAACTCTGATATTACACTTAATATATTTCAAACACCCCTCATTGCTCTTAAACTTGGCAATTACATTCTCGTATAACCTTATAGTTGCAGCTCTCAACTCGAAAGGAACCTTTAGCTCTTCTAATATTTTCCATAGGCTATTTCTAGAAACCATATCGAAAGCATTTCTAAAGTCCACAAAGCAACAAAAGAGATTGGATTTATCATTACGACATTCCTCCACAATGATCCTAAGCATAAGGAGGTGGTCTGTTGTTGAGTGTTGCCTTCTAAAACTCGCTTGGCCTTTAGCCCGCTTACCTTCACTTTCAAGCCATATGCTCATCTTCTTTTCCAAAATAATACCATATAACTTCGCTAAGAGAGGGCTAATCATAATTTTCTGATAGTTAAGAGGGGTTATTTGTATTCCCACTTTAAAAATAGGAATAATTCGGCTCTGAGTCCAAGGTTTAGGAAACCCTTGCTTGAACGCTTGATTGAAAAGCTTGTGGATGTGAGGGATGAGAACATGACCTTCAAATTTTAAGATTTCTTCCTTGTCACCTTCAATGTCCTTAGCTTTTCCATTTTCCAGGTGCTTAACCCCAAAATGAATGTCTTCTAATGAGAAAACTTCTTCCGTCGTGAGTAGGGTTTCAAATTTATCTATGACATTTGGAGATTCATAAAGCTTTTTAAGATAGAATTTCCAGTCGTGTCAAGCAATTCTATTATTATCTTTATTTTTTCTAGTTAGAATCTGCCTCCAATATTTCTTAGGAGCTACCTTAGAGGAGTAAGAGATTTTCTTGTCTTTTTTTAATATACTGCATTTTTTTCCTTTTAGTCAAGGCTTTGTATATTATTATTATTATTGTTTATTTGTGGACTTTATATATATATATCTATATATATATATATATATATATATATATATATATATATATATATATATATATATATATATATATATATATATATATTATTTAAATACAAATTTTCTTACCTCTCCCTCATTTTATAAAAAAATTAAACTCTCTTTTTAATAAAAAAAATTTAAATATTTGTTTTCCTAATAAAATATTATTTTATAATTAATCAATTTATTAATTAATATTATTTCTTAAATATAATAATTTTTGATAACTAACTTTCTAGTGGCCAGTTTTAAACTACTAGTCCTTAACAAAATCTCATTTTTATAATATATTAGTTTATAAATTAATATTAATTCTATTCCTTAAATTTTTTTAATAACTAACTTTCTAACGGCTAGTTTTAACAACTATTTCTTAATAGTTATTTTTTGGCAATGATGTCCTAAGGATGAACCATAATAGTTAGTTCGAAACGTCGACCAAATCCTAATGATATAATTAATCCGAAATACATTCATCTAAATTTAATTCCAGTAAAAAAATAAAAAATATATAAGATTTAATCATAATATATAAGATTTAATATGATTAAATGTATAAACAATTTTTCTTAAAATCTTAAATCTCTTTTTAAATTATTTAAAATATTTTTATAAACTTAATATCATTGATTTTTTTTTCTAAAACCCCTTCACAAATAAATGAATCAATAAATCTTAGATAACATTTATAAAATCTAATATGATTAAATGTATAAATAATTAAAAATAAGTGTTGCATAATAATTAGTTCTAGTAAAAAAAAGAAAATATATAAGATTCAATCCTAATATATAAGATTTAATATGATTAAATGTATAAATAGTTTTGCTTGGAATCTTAAATCTCTTTTTAAATTATTTACTCACATTTTTATAAACTTAATATTTTAGAATTTTTTCTAGAACCCCTTTACAAATAAATGAACTAGTGAATCTAAGATAACATTTATAATATGCTTAAATTTTAACTCATAGAAAAACAAAAACCAACATACAAAATCAAGATACGAACCAAACATCCGAGCGGAGATGCTGATAATATAGAGAGTCTTAAAATGAAGGACATGATTAAAGAACTAGAAGAAAAAGTTAACAACAGTCTCACCCTAAATAGTGGGGCAGGTAAATTAGATATCAAACCAATTAAAGATGAAATGAAAAAATTGATCGAATTAGACCATGAGCGTAACAAAAGGGCCTTGAACCTTATAATATTCGGTTTGAAAGAGGAGGTAGACGAGGATACTTTAGCCATAGCCTAGACAGAATTACATAATAGATTACAAATTGAAACCACGTGTCTCACAGAAGCAACAAGGTTAGGGAAATTAATTGAGAATAAAGGAAGGCTGATCCGAATAAAGGTGAGCTCTACTGACCATAAGTATGACATACTTAGTAAAACCTCAAGTCTAAAAGGAACGAGAATATTTATAAACGAAGATCTCATTCCAGAAGATCAAGCAGAATTAAGAAAGGAGGTTCAAAAGGTAAAAGAAGCTAGGAAGGAAGGAAAATGGGCAATAATTAGAAATAGAAAAGTCGTTATTCGAGATAGAAACCAAAAAGATAGTAATAAATAGCAATTCAACATGCTCTGAATTCTTTCTTGGAACTGTCGAGGCTTTCCATGGAACAAAGGCCCCAAGCTAAGTTGGATCTCAAATGATGTTGATATTATATTGCTTGTTGAAACTTGGGAGCACGAAGAATCTAAGGTCCCTAACATAGATGGCTTTGCACTATGGTCTACCTGGAACAAGCGATCCTCTCGTAGAGGCATTGGGGGCATAGCTTTCTACATTAAGAAGAACATCTCCCCCCATGCTAGGATTTATAAAAACGACCCTTACAACCAATATAGTTGGATTGAGATTACTGACATTAATGATAAAAAGACCTACATAGAAATCTGTTATTTTTCCCCCATTAATTCTAACTTCTATAAGAAAAAGAATCTAGATAAAAATAGTCCTTACAATGGTTTAGAGAATGATATTTCTAGCCTAAGGAATGAAGGTAATATCCTTTTAATGGGTGACTTTAATGCTCTAACTTCAAGCAACCAAGCTATTCTTCTAAGAAATCATTCCAACCCCAATCCTCTTTGGTTAGACGAAGACCTTACTCTGGCTAGCCGGTACAAAAGGAGCTCTGAAGACCTCGGGGATAATTTTTTTGGGTCGGAGCTAGTCAAGCTCTGTAGTGCTCAGGATCTCATAATTTGCAACGGTCTAAATAAGTGGCCCAATTCTAGCAATATGACCCGCATCCATGGGCTTGGCAGGAGTGTGGTAGACTATGTTATTTCCGATCTCCCTTTATACAATGAAATAATAAATTTTGACATCTTAAATGACCACGAGCCTGACTCTGATCATAGGCCTTTACTCATAACTCTCAATTTTTTCATGCATAGATATCCAATAGAAGATGATCCTTATAGTCAAAAGAACTTAATCTTTGATAGAAATAAAAATGATCTCTTTCTAAATGAATTAAAAACTAATTTTCTTCCTTTATCTAGTATAGACAACATAGATGACCTCTATCATAATTTTACTACAACCCTCTCATATTCTATTAACAAGTTCTCAATTGAAGTCTCAAGTAATAAAATAAATAGCAAAACCAACCCATGGTATGAAAAAGATTGTAAAAGTGCGGAGGAGAGCGATTAGGAAGCTATTGATGAATCTCAAAATTGACAAGATAAAAATCTACAAAGCCTAACTAAAAGGAAAAAAAGACAATATATTCGTAAAAGACAAGAGAATCTCTTCCACCTCTCTAAGGTGGCTCATAAAAGAGAATGCACAAGACGATTCTAACTAGGAAAACTTCCCAAAGATAATAATAAAATTGCTTTACACGAAGTACCGGAATTCCTGCAGCAAAAACTTTCGAGATCTCCAAAATTCCGGGGATAACTTTGAAACCACTGCTTGGAAACAACGAAAGAAGTTTTCTATATTGCAGAATACATTTATTTTGGGGTTAAACGCTGGAAAATGAGGAAAGCTAAAGACTGACTGAAGGTTACCGAATTGAAATCTTAAGAGGTGGAGGTCTTTTCCTCATCCCCCACATCCCCGACTTTTCTTAAAGAGATTAAGTAGGGTTCCCTAAAACCCTTGGACTGAGCCTCATTATCCCTATTATAAAGTGGGGATACAAATAACCCCTCTAATTATCGGAAAAGTATGATCGACCCTCTCTTATTTAAATTACTATGGTATTATTTTGGAAAAGAAGTTGAGCATTTGCTCTCTAAAGTGAAAGGGTAAAGCGGTAAAGGCCAAGTGGGTTTTAGAGCGACGCATAACAACGGACCACCTCGTTATGCTTAGGATCATTGTGGAGGAATGCCACAATGATAAATCCAATCTCTTTTGTTGCTTTGTGGACTTTAGAAAGGTTTTAGATACGGTTCCTAGAAACAACCTATGGAATAGATTAGAATAGCTAAATGTTCCTTTTGAGCTAAGAGTGGCCACTATAATATTATACGAGAACGTAATTGCCAAGTTAAAGAGCAATGAGGGGTGGTCGAAAGATATTAAGTGTAATGTCGGAGTTAAACAAGGTTGCCCCCTCTCCCCTACCTATTTGGCATTTTAAACCCGACAAGATAGAAGGTTGTTTAGAGGAAGAAGGATGTGCGCAGTCTTAGGCAGGATAGTCATCATCCTTCTTCTCTATCTCGTATTGTTCTTCTCGCAAGGTGCCCATCTAATATTGATAAGCAACTTAGACTTATTAAGTTATCCTCTACCGTAGGTATATCTGTTAACATTGATGCAAAACAAAAAGCTATGATGTCAAATACAAGAAGGACACTTATGCTAATTTTATGTGTGACAATAGTAACTTGGAGGAAGTGTCTTCTTACAAGTACCTAGGAATTGATATTCATCACAAGCTCAAGCGGAACTACAACATTCGAAAGATTAATGGGGGGTGGAAAGCTTATTTTGGTCTTGAAAATAATTGTAAAACGACAAACCTCGTAACGCGGGATAGAAATAAGTTCCTCTTTGAAACTTTAGTCACTCCTGTTATCTTATATGGATGTGAGGTTTGGGGTTGCAACATCTCTAGAGAATCTTGGATAAATATTGAGAAAATCCGGAAAGTTTTTATAACTTATAACATAAAATTAAAGCAATACACACCTATCTATTCTCCTTATAGAGGTAGATTTTCCCTATCGAGAGCTATAACTATGACTAAACCATTGTCTAAACACAAGCTCAATAGCATAGGAGACATAGACTTCCTAAGCTAGCTTTAAATTCTAATAAAAACCACCTAAGGCTTAAATGAGGTTGGTATAAAGACACGGGGGGTAGTTAAACCATTGGGAGATCAACGTGAATGTTGCATTGCAAAACATTCTTAACATTAAAAAAATTGTTACTTCTAAGTTCAAAGAAAAAATGTAGTGTGAGAAAGATCTAGCGACTAAACGAAAATTAAGATATTATAAGGAGGTCATCGGCCCCACCCTAGAAGATCAAAAGTATCTCTCGAGTTTTAACTAGCTCAAAGAAGAAAATTAATATAGCCAAGATTAGAACGAACTCTCACTGAGCTCTATATTGAAACGAATTCGTTGGACGGTTCCTAAAACACCATGGATGGAGAAGATCGCCATCTCTGAGAATATGAACATCGAGGATGAAAATCACTTCCTCTTAGAGTGCCCCACGTACAACCACATTAGAGCTAAATTTCATAATCTTTGTTGCAATACTAACCTTCCTAGCCTTTTAAGATGTCAAAATTATAGTGATCTTGGGAGGCTTCTCTCCAAACTTTTTGAGCATAGGAATAAAATCTTAAATCAAACTAAATAACTCCTTTCTTTAGGTACGATAGACCAAAGATTGGTCTCAGTGGACGTTAACCATCATCATCATCAATAATACTTATATAAATGAAAATTCTAAAATATAATTGGACGTTAACCATCATCATCATCGATAATACTTATATAAATGAAAATTCTAAAATATCAATTTGCTCAAATATAATGTAAAATATGATAATTTGTTTTTCTTTATTTATATATCTTTTCTTCCAAAGCAGATTTTCTTCGACGGGAATAAATCATTTATTTTCCCGGCTACATTTATACTGTGGCTTGGAACGGCCTACATTTATGCACATCTTGGAAGAAAGATGATACTGGACTTTTAAAATGTAACCACCCTCTTAGCCACTAACAAATGGATTTAAGTTTTTTTTAATTATGGGTTAATTATGAGCATTTGTTATTTGGAATTTACGAACAAAGAAGTTAATTTTGGTATGGAATAAAAAGTTTGCGAGAAATTAGTTTTCTTGAGTAAAAATTGATGGTAAAAGTAAATCGGGACACGGAGTTAGTTGGAACACGAGTTCACGGTTACCCAAAAGAAACTCGGGAATAAAGAGGAAATTCCAAGAGAGTTTTGAGGTTACCTGTGGATGTGAGGAAAAAAAAGGACTCTGCGTTTTTTCTTGAAATTTTTTCAGACGGAGTGTCTGTTGGGTTGGAGATTTGGACGGTGTCCCGAGTTCTCCCCGGAATGCGTTTCCGGAGTTGGAGAGTTGGACGGATTGTCACGATCCTCTCCTCCAATCTCGGTGTATAATACTCCGGACGTGAAGCTCGGGGAGGAAATTTGTGGTATGAACTTGCCCGATTTCGTGGATGGAAAATAACGAGCACTACGGTGGCTTGAACGCGGACGTGGAGTTTAAAACCGCAGTATTTTGTTTCGTTACGTTTTCTTTTCTTAAGAAAGAGAGCGAGGAGAACGACGCAATTGTTATTTTTGTTATTTAGTTATATTATCGAGTTTATAGTAAGTAAACCGGTCTTTACTGACGGAAAAAGTAGGATGCAAGTAATATGACAAATGTTATTAATTGTCTACTATACGGAACTATTTAATTTGTCTTCTATACGATCTGTTGTAGATTAAATAGTTTTCTTTGTCTTTTGAATAAATAGAAAGAAGAAGAACCGAGCACATATTCTTGGTAGGACAAATTAAACATTGCGAGAAGTAAAGTAGATCAAACACGATTACTTAGTGAAGATGAAGAGTATTTAGTGAGAGTCCTATTTTGTTGCGGACTAGGAAAGAAAAGCACACGATTTAAACTTCTTAGAGCCATACTACGGTAAGGCGTTAACGTGGGCGGGAAAGCCGGACCTTCGCCTCTTGGGTATATCGCCCATTAACTATGATAATGCTCGGACGAGAGATGGTGGTCGGCCACCGTACCGGCGTAATAGGGAACCGAGACGGAAACTTGTAAGCATAGTAAATAAGTAAATGTAAAACAAAAGGAACCACAAGATATGATGAGCAAACGCGATGCCAGAAAAGACTACATGGCACAAACGTGCTATCGAGTGAGATTCTAATTTCAACGGGTACTTGTGAAAAAGATTTATATGCGGTTACATCAACAAAAATATATATATATGACGACGGGAGAAAGAATTCATAAATACACATAAAACAGGCACTCATTGCAGTTCTTGAAAGGAAAATTACATCGAGAGCATTCTAACCTAAGAAGATCATTCATTTTTACACTTCCATTTACCCCTTGTCATTGGCACCTCGAAATTGTATGAGTAAATAACAAGCGATGTCTATCACTGAGAAAGGAAATCCCTCTGTCGAGGTTAGAATAACCATCAAAGGAAACGAAAATACGACGGCGGGTGTTCGACCGATGATTCCCAAAGTAGAAATCATCCATAGTATTAATAAACTAAACCGGACTCAAAAACCACGGAATATAAGTTTTATATTAACTATTACCTAAATTTGTAAAATCCGGAACGGACTATCACGCTTTTGACAATATACATAACCTCTTTTGTGACCACGGACTCTTGGTGTCATTTATCCGGTAGAAACAATCCTTTTAATGAAGAAAAACTTCTTAGTGATTCCGAAGAGGCCCGAGCCGTCGAATTGAGGTAATACTGTAAATGGGCGCGTAGAGTTAAAACTCTTTTGCAATAAAAGAAATGAGTAAAATTCAAACTGAGGATTTCGGGGTCAAAAAAGTTTATACACCTTACCAAGCAAATAATGATTAAATAAAGAGAGAGAACTAGTGATTTGTGTTGTAGCAACACGAAAAGAGAAAAGCCAAGACTCTTGTAAATGTACTAGAGATACACAGGAGGATTTTGGTGCTAGATAGCGTACGGAAAATCCGATGGTAGGCCCTTATGAGACACCTCATGAGCGAGGTGAAGCAAGAAATTTGGACGGCTACGTATTTTCGAGGTGAGCCATCAATGAACAAAACGGAATCTGAGACAAATGATGGTAAACATCAACCTTGCGAGAACAAACAATCGAGAAATCCACAAGCCGCTCAAGCACGGTAAGGACCGAGAAGTAAAACGGGGTATAATGCACCGATAGGGTAGTAGAAATACTTTCAACTCGAGGAGTTGAGGCTGGCGACATGCTCGGCCCCAAGATACAGTTGGGTCGGGATTGCTCCCGAGCCTGCGTCGAAGAGAAAACAACAAATGAACGAGGAGAATTTGAAGGTACTGGCTCGGAGGTCATTGCTCACCTTGAAGTTTGTGCACCGTTGGATCGTGGGTTGATCGAGGGTGCGAACGCCGGATGGAGGATGTAGGGACCAAGAGATTCTAACGAGAACTTTCGCGGAAGAAAATCATGGCGTATTAACCATAACAAGATCCAAATTACAACAAGCGAGATAATCAAAACTCAAATAAGTGATGCCATGGCAACCGAACACATAAGCGTAGGGTACACGAAGTAAAAGCAGATAATGTGACTAGCCACATCGTGGAAGAGCTGATTAAGGAATTTCGCACGGAGACAATTAACCCCGAAGCAATGGGGTACATAGTTGCCATAAATGTAGAAATGTGGAAAGTGACCGGTCATAAATGATAGGTGTCAAGTTTGTGTTGAGTTTCCATTAAAAAACAAACAAAAAAAATGCTATGAATTCGTTAGGGTCGGGACTCGGCCTAGCAATGGTAACCATCGACCATAAATTTTTTTTTATTATCATTTAAATGCATTATTTTTTATTTCTTCTATTTGAATATTACAAGTGGTATCGGAAGCCGGCATTCTGGCAATGGGCCCTATTTGGAGTCAATCGACGTTAAGCGTATGTTACTCATGCACGGTCCGGTAATTAGGTGGAAGGACAAATGAGGCGGACACGATCTCGCGCCATGTCGAAGTGGCGGAGAAATACGCCACACGGAAGGTAACAGAAATGTGGGTTGAGATGGGAATAGAGACGACATCATTCGTCGAACGGTGATGGAAGAGCAACGCAACAACGGACTTCAACGTTTCGTACACGGTACAACGATTTACGAAGAAATGGAGAGGTACGAAGAAAATGCAAGAATGATACAAGATCGGGGAGAAGATCTTGAAGAGCCTCTCAGGTAGAATAGAATCACGAGAATGAAAACCCCGATGCGCGAAGGGGAATTCCAAGAAGGAACGAACGGCAAACGGATCGACAGATATAAGTCGAAAAGAAAAATTACGTACGGCGAAGTAATCAAACCAAAAATTTTAATAGGCCCAGATACGAAAATAGCGAACGGAGAAGGCGGGGTAAAGACGGAAGGTGGAATTACATGGAGAATTCGAGAAGATAAAGCCACCTACCTTCGATGGAGAAAAGGAGAGTGGCGAAGCATGGTTGATTAACGAACAAACCACTTACGGGTGTATGACTATGACGGTGGTCTTAAGCTCGTTTAGCCTTTACCGGTGAAGATAAGGCCACCTTATGGTGGGGAAGAAGTGAAAGACGTGCGAATCGAGGATGTGACATGGGGTAGTTCAGCAGTATTTCAAGGACAAGTACTTGACCCGAGCATTTTTATGATGAAAAGGCTCGGGAATTCCATGATGCGAGGCAGGGCAGTTGACCATGGACGAGTTCATCACTAGATTTACATCCATTCTTGCTTCCCTTATGTACCATACCTCGGGGACGAAGGCCAAATTCCAAATATTTCTAGCGAGTTTTACCCTCCCATATGAAGGAGCGTGTATCGAATTTGTAAATCCTAAGACAATGGATGAGGCCATTAGAAAAAGCGAAATTTGTGTTATCGGCCAATGACGAAAACCGGGATAGACCAAGGGAAAGGGTGGCGATCAAAGAAAGAAAACGAGACGATCTTTGGCAACGGTTTTTGAGAGGTAAAACAGATAAATTCGAAGTTCGGCCCGGGAATTCAATTAATAAGAAATTTGGTAGGAACCATCGGAGGATAAGATGGCACAGGAGGACAAAGCTGTTGAGGCTTCTAGCAAACTTTGAAACCTCAACCTCAAAGTCGAGAGGCCACCTCTGCGGTGTTGGGGCGCGGAGCGACGCATTACTATCGAGAGCGCACGGCGAGGAAAAACCGAAAGCAGGCAACCCAATTTACGGGGAGGCCTCTCTTGTGGGAAGTGTGGCCGAAGCATACCCGGAATCAACGCAGCATTGGAGGACGGAAACAGAAAGCTGATTTTCAACTACCATGATAGAGTACAGGTAAGCATTATCTCAAGCTGTTTGTTTTGATAGATCAGGAGCAAGTTTGAATTGTATAAGTCTGATAGTAGAAATACGCAAGTTGCAAAGTCAAAAATTTAAGAAGACCTGGTTGGTTCGATTGGCTACGGGAGCTAAAAGAAAGTTAGTGCCAAAATACAGGAGTATGCACTACGGAAGTCGGTGAACGGCAATTAATAGTAGACTTAAATATTCTACCCTTGGGATCACATGATGTGTTGCTAGGAATGGATTGGTTGGAAAAGCATTCGAACTCTCATAGATTGTAAGGAAAGAATGGTTATTACGAGAGATCGAATGGTAATCGTCGAAACATTCAAGGCATAAAGGAAGCCTATACACTTGCGCCCAAATCACGGCTTCCCAATTGGGGAAATGTGTAAGGGAAAGGATCTTGCATTTGTATGGTATACAGGAGGTCGGATTAGGCAGATCTGGGACAAAATTTGCCTTCGAGGAGAATATACGTAGTCTGGGAATTTAAAGATGTGTTTTCTCGAAGAAATGGGGATTACCACGAAAGAGATGTAGTTCCTGTCGATTGCTACAGGCTTTGCCGGTTTCACGGACTCCTTCTCGAATGAGTGTGCCGGGGTGGTGATGACTGAAGATGCGGCTTCAAGAATTGTTAGATAAGGGGTATATACGACCCAGAGTGCTGTGTCACCTGCTGCACAGTCTTCATTTGTTAAAAAGAAGGATGGAACCATGCTTGTGTGCCATGGATTACCGCCAGGTTAAATAAGTTAGAAATTTGTTAAGCACGGGTATCCTCTACCACAGTATTGATGACATGTTCGACCAAGTAAGAGGAGCTACTTTGTTCTCAAGTTGATTTGTCGTCCGTATCACAGTTAGAATTAAGGATGAAGACATACACAAAGCGCACCGCTGTGGTATGGCCTTGTAGTTGTGGTATTACCTTTTGGGTTAACCAATGCATTACTTTTATGAGGCTTGATGCATAGTATTTTCCACCCTTATTTGGACAACTTTGTGTTAATCTTCATTGATGACATACTTGATTTATTCTAAGAATGAGGAAGAACACAAGGAACATTTAGAGATAGTAAAATGCTTAGGAAGCACCCGGTTTGTATGCAAGAATTTAGTAAATGTGACTTTTTCAAAGGAGAAATACGGTATCTTTTGGACATATAATATACGAAAAAGGAATAGCGGTGGACTCGGAGAAAAATTAAAACTATTATGGAATGGAAGGTACCACGAGCGTGTGGCGGATATCTACGGTCTTTTATGGTCTTGCGCTGTACCGACGATTTATAAGAGGATTCTCAAAAATAGCCTTTCCCAATTACCTCTTTGCAAATGAAGGAAAAAATTTGTGGACCAGATGTCGAATTCGATTTGAAAGGCGGAAACGGTTATTGACACTTATTTTTTGTGTTAAGTGTAGCGGATCCGAGTAAAAGGAATTCGAGGGTTTGTATGGACGCATGTAAGGAAGGTGTTAGGTACGTGATATCACGGTAATTACATACGAATCCATAAGGCGAAGGATCATGGCTTGTGATACTCGGCATATGATTTAGAGTGACTGAGTTGTGCATGCTCTCCGCGTATGGAGACATTACTTACTTGGGAAGAGATTTGTATTAAAACTGATCATAGTAGTCTAACCAATTACTTTAAACAGTGACTTAAACTCACGACAAGCCGGATGGAATGCTTTCTTGAGCGAGTTTGATATTGATCTACGGCATGTAAAAAGGGAAAGAGAACAAGGTTAGGATGCGTTAAGAAGGAAATTGCATAACATTTATGAGTTATATGTTAATCAGTGAACGATTCCTAGAACAATCGAGCGGAGAAGAAATGAGACAAGGATCCTGGTATAAATATTTGTGGCAGCAAACACAAGCATGCGGAGAACAAGGTGAGCAAGGAAATATGAGATTAACGGGACGATTTGTTAATTTTCAAAAAAAGGATAGTCGTTTTAAACAGAATGAATTCAAAAACATGATACGGATGAATATCATAGGAGCATTTATCCGGGACACCCAGGATATCAAAAAATGCTACTTGGTATAAGAGAAGGACTACGTACAGCCGAGGTAGGGAAGGATATGGCAGACTATCTAAACCAATGTTTAGGTGCCAACGGTGAAGGTAGAGCATGACATCCGGGTGGATTAATGCGGCCTATACCTATTCCCGAATGGAAATGGGAGGTGATATCATTGGACTTTATCACCGGATTACCAAAATCAAAGCGAGGTAATGATTCAATAATGGTAGTTGTAGATGTTGGTAAGTCGGCACATTTCATACTGTCAATCCACCTATAAGACGGTTCGGATAATAGTTGTTATACGTGAAATCTTCGGAAGCGCATGGCATTCCTAAGACCGTTATCTCGGATAGAGATGTAAAGTTCACATGCGCTTTTTGGAAGACCCTGTTTACGAGTTAGGAACGCAAGTACATTTTTTAGTCTCTTGCCATGCCACCGCAAACGGACGGTCAAGCCCAGGAGTGAGTGAACCAAGTGCTAGAAGACATCTCTTTGCGAATGTACGTCATGCGACGACAGTCAGAATGGGAGGAGTATCTTCTTGATAGAGTTTGCCTATAACAATGGCTGCAAAGAATCACTAGGATGGTCATGGGCGCTATGGCGCGGTGCGGAACTCCATTAATTGGAGCGGTCAGAATAGACTCATGTTTTAGGATGAACATACCTAGCGAGGAATGTGACGAGAGGTGAGGAAAATTAAATGAGAATTTGAAGGCGGCACGGGACGGGGAAGAAAGTGTATGTGGATAAGAAAGAGATTATCTTGTGAATATGAAGTTGGAGATCATGTATATGTCGGAGATTAAACGAAAAGCACGTTAAGATGGGCGTCTTGTGCCAAATTAGCACGGTTACTTGTGGCCCTTTCCAAATATTGGAAAGAGTAGGACCGGTAGCATATCGTTTAGCTTTTCTGACCATATTCGGGTGCATAATGTTTTTCATGTATCGTTATTAAAACGATATATTCATGATCCAAGACACATAATTCATTGGCGAACATACGAGGTAGTGGATAAGCCTAATTGATAAATAATAATGCGATGTTAAAGACTTATTTAAATTAACTTAAGTCCTACGTAATGCCGGGGTAGAACCGGACGGAGAGTTTGCGAGTCGAGCCACACGGTATAATCGACGGAGGAAATCATGCTCGGGAAACGACTGTCGCCCGGAGTTAAGGTGCAATGGAAGCATTTTGGACAGAGGAAAGCTACGGGAGGAATGAGAGTTTTGTTCGTGAGAAGCTATCACGAGCTTTTTTTCTGAACTAGAATAGGAACACGGGAGACAGTCATTCTCTTCAAGAGAGGCATATGCCTCTTAGCCCTCTTTGGAAATAGTTTAAGTTTTTTTTTAATTATGGGTTAATTATATTTGTTGTTATTTAGAATTTTTGAACAAAGTTAATTTTGGTATGGAATAAAAAGTTTGCGAGAAATTAGTTTTCTTGAGTAAAAATTGATGGTAAAAGTAAATCGGGACACAAGGTTAGTTGGAACATACGTTCCACGGTTACCCAAAGAAACTTCAGGGAATAAAGGAAATTCCAAGAGAGTTTTGGGATTCTTGGATGTGAGAAAAAAAGGACTCTGTGTTTTTCTTGGAAAAATTTTTCGAACGGAGTGTCTCGCCCGGGTTGGAGATTGGGCCAAGTTTGTCCCGAGTTCTCCCAGTCTTGTTCTTGGAGTTGGAGAGTTGGACCGGATTGTCGAGTCTCTCCCTCCGAAATCTCGGTGTATAATACTCCGGATGTGAAGCTCGGGGAGAAGCGTGGTATGAACTTGCCCGAGTTCGTGGATGAGAGGCAACGGGCACTACGGTGATTGAGAAGCAGACACGGATGAGTTTAAAGCACGGTATTTTGTTTGAATAACGTTTTCTTTTTCTTAAGAAAGGGCGGGAGAATACATTTCGGTGTGTTTGTTATTTAGTTATATTATCGGTTTATAGTAAGTAAACCGGTCTTTTTTGTGGAAAAGTAGGATGCGATATGAAAAATGTTGTTTAATTGTCTACTATACGGAACTATTTAATTTGTCTTCTATATAGTCTTCTTGTAGATTAAATAGTTTAACTTGTCTTTTGAATAAATAGAAAAGAAGAAGAGCAGAGCACATATTCTTGGTAGGGATAAATTAAACATTGCGAAGTAAAGTAGATCAAATACGATTACACCGTGAAAGTGTAGTATTTAGTGAAGTCCTATTTTGTTACGAGGACTAAGAAAGAAAAGCACACGATTTAAACTTCTTGAGAGCCATACTATGACCCAAGAAGGCATTAACCCATAGTGGAAAGCCGAGACCTTCCGCCTGCAGGTATATCGCCCATTAACTATGATAATGCTCGGACGAGAGATGGTGGTCGACCACCCGGCTACTGGTGATAATAGGGAGCCGAGACGAAACTTGTAAGCATAGTAAATAAGTAAATGTAAAACAAAGGCGTTGTACATATTTCCCCTCCATTTAAGTTTTGGTCCCTTTTAAACTTATTTTCATCTTTTCGTGATCAAAAACCTCCATGTCGTTAACTCATCGCCACCTTTTCCGCCTCAAAATACAGCATCCAAATAATAAAAACCCGCAATTTTTAAATTTATTGACCAAAGCCCAGGGCCTTAGCTCCTTTCCTATTGTCACCACATGGCCCGAGGAGCCCAGAACCACGAGGCCAAAAGAAAGCTTATCGTTCATATTCGGGCGTGATAATGGTCGTCAAGTCAAGTTAAATCAACGAGAGCGGTGATCATTTCATGTGGAGAGGGCCGTGCGAGAGCGGCGGCAAACCCCGCCGCTTGCAGTGGCGGTATTATCCATCGGGCTAGCGATTCCACTAAACGGGCGCGCGTGTCCTTGGTATAGGCCACGAAACCACTTTCCCCACGCGTTAAAGCCTATGCAATAGCCGGCGGCGGAATTTGTTTGAATCGTCGGATCTGGCGATGTCAATCCCGGCCGGTGGATATCCTCGGTTGTCCGCCCGTTATCTCGTGTCCCGCTGTATCGTATGGCCCACCATTGTGTTGCTCCCAGTCAATTCTCGGCGGGATCGTCTGTGTTTGCAATCCGACGGCTGATGAGTCTCCCCGTCCATTGACTCTGTTTGCCACGTCGCCCTTCCACTGTTCTCTCGGTATGTCCACATGTCTTACCCCCTCACGTCCCAAATAATCCTCCCCATCATATATATATATATATGTATGCATATGTTTTCACTCACCTCCTTTGTTCTTATTTTTCCTCATGACCAATGCATTTCTGCGTAAGAAAGCCGTGCTCACTTTGTTTACTCCATTCCTCCATTGCTTTTCTTAAACACCACTGCGTATTCATCCCTTATTCGTGTCCACAATGTCGTCCTCATCTCCACCCCTCCCACACCCACCGGCGAGTCTGGTTTTTTCTAACATGTTCATGGGTTTTGCGGGTTTCAAGATAACAAGAGGAATTGTTTGAATTCGTTACCCTTTGCTTCAGCAAAGTTTTAAAAGCCCATAAGACGTGCACGGTGAAATTTAAAGAAGAAGCCGAGGGCGGGTGTGAGAAATGGCTTGCTTTATTAAAGAGGCAAAGATATGGACCTACAAAACCCTCGAGAGCAATCCGCCACCGTGCCGATCCGGGATTCGAATCCGGGTGAGGGGCCGGGAGTACGATGCGAAATTCGGAGACTATCTCGGGCTCTTACGACGAGCGGTTTTCCTCGTGACAAAGGCCGAGCATTGTATATATTTTATTATTTGTGTCTTTTATATATGGAGATTTTCATCTCCGAAAAATACATTTATTTTCGAGAAGACAAATTGTACGGTTATTTATAGTTAGTCATTCATAGAGTGGGCGCGAATGCTTTCCGCCATTTTATTCAAATTGAGTCATTAATTGTGCTTCATGTTACACCTCCTCCTCTAGAATTCTCTATCTTTCCTATAAAGGCCCGAAAAGAAGACATTGTAAGGGTTCCAAGATTTCTATCGACAAGGCGTAGCCAGTGAAAGGGCTTTTGCGTACATTTTGCTAATATTTACGTATGAAGGTTCACCGCTTGTGGTCTAGGTAGGAGGAGTTATAGCAGCAGTGAGGATTACATTCTTTGGTATCTCAGAGTATGTAATTTCTCTTATGTGTTAATACAATCTCTCGTTTCATGCTATTTATCTTCTTGTATCATGTTCTAGAATACGAGTGGCTCACTAGTTTGCGAAAGGATTCATCCCGTCGGTGCCCTTTACGGAATTAGTAGGCACTTTAAATAGGCCTAGTCATGATATACTATTCCATATTCATCTCTTTCATATTTTTAACTATATTAGTTGCATAAGGGAGGGTGCTTTAAACGCCATTGTCATATAAGGATTCATAGATTCGTGTACTTATATGTGGTTCATTTGTGTATCTGGAGTATAAATCTCATGCTAACTAATATCCTCTTTATGTTTCCTCACGCACTCACTCTCGTCTTTGATTTTTTTGTGATATATTGTTGAATCGGCCCTCTTTACGATTAAGGTTATCTTAAGCTGTCGATGCTATATTGAAGTTTTGCTGATGTTCTGCAAGTGTCTCATCTGTGTCGGCTTAGAAGGCTTGGGTCCCATTCAAACTATTTCCTTGTTCAAACAAGAGATAGTAAGAGAGCTCTTTGAATGTAGCCCAAGCTATATAATGAGCTCCTTGCTATATTAGCGTTGTCCTGACAGTCATGTGACTCTGGGCGTCTCTGAGGGTGACAAAATCTGACATCTTCACAATCGATTTCACGGGTCTCGACAAATTGTTTTCACTCTCTAATCGGTGGTAGCGGAGAGTTGAAGAGTTGCATATCTCTCACCTTGCGTCCGCGGAGGTCTTTTATTTGATAAATCTTATGGTAGTCTGGCTCTCGTAGGCCGCATTTGAGTCGAGATACATCTGTTGAGAAAACACCTTACGGTAACTACCGACCAGAGAAGATCATTCATAAAGTGGAAGGGAGAGGAAGTCGGTTCGTGCGCTTGAATATTGTTGGTGCCAGCCTCTTCTTTGTGAGGAAATTAGAACGAAGAAAATCTGAGTTTTACTCGAAACTCCACGAGGGGAGATTTTCAGATTGAAGAGAGAAGATTCTGCTGAAGAGGTGGAAAGTTAAAGTCACGAAGTGATTCTTTGTTAATAGTGAGTTATTTGTCACCTCGATCTTTTGTGCAATATATTCCCATTGTTGTTCATACTCCACTTCCTCCCTACTCCTCTCCCTTCATTTGTATCTCGGACGTCGTACAGCCCCACCTCCTCCGATGGCTAATGTTCCTGCTTTTCTATTGAACAAATATGCTCCTTGGCCTTACACTCAAGTGTTGAATGATATGCCACGGGGGATTATTTGAAGATTCGCCGAGATTTAATGGAGAAAATGAAATTGATGCTCGAAACATCTCGAGACCTTGCTCTTTTGCAGAGAACTTAAATGTTGAACATCTGGATGTGGTATTGAGACTATTTGTGCAATCCTTGGAAGGTGAAGCCGAGAAAATGGTTCAAGACATTGAAATCATTCGGTGACCACGGGATGTCATGGAGAATGTCTTCCTCGGGGAAGTGGGGAGAGAAGAAAGATCATGGTCGAGTGTCTCAAATTTAATAAGAAGAAACGGAGATGAAATTGCGGGAATTTATCAAAGATTCAACAAGTTATATGCAGGCTTTGCCTCCAGAGATGAAGCCCCATGAGAGAGCTGCACCGCCAAGATAATTTTTATAAGCGACCTTTGATTTCGACTTTGGATTCTCCTTGAGGAAAAGAAAACTGCCACGTTGGATAGAGTGCACGATCTGAGATGCTCCTGAAGATTGGAAGCAAACTTGCCTCAACGCTTGGGAAATTAAAGGAAAAGTTGAATAGGATACTAGGAGGAAAGGCAAAGAAGGAGTTTCCACCTCTAATCGGAAAAAAGATTCGGATAAAATGGATGAAATAAGTAAAATGATAAAGAGAAGATGGTCAAACTTGGGCCGGAAGCCAAGAAGGCGGCTCCCGAGAACTATTATAATGCTCCAAACGGAGGATGATACGATATAAAAGACCCCCATTGCGGATATTGAGAGAAGCAAAGGGAACAACAAGACCCCGGGTACCTCATCCCTTGTACAAGGACCAGCAGAGATGACTCCATGGGAAGCGTAGCCTTTATGGATTAGAAGATTCAAATACGGTTTTTTCAAATCTTGATGATATGGATTGCCCATTGCAAGATGAAGATGAAGAAGCAAAGATTGATCATTATTGTAGCAATTTGTTGATTTCATGTAGCCTGAGTTCAATGTAAAATATGATCTCGGATCTTCAAGGAAGAGGACGAACTCAAGATCAAGTAGGGAGCCACCTCGGAAAGAAGCATACGCACCGGGGAATCGGCAACAAGAAGAGCATAGAAAAAGGTAAGAATCCTTTAAACACTCCCTTGCGGTCGAATGATCGATTCCTTCTTCCTCAAAAATGATGAGTCCTCCTAATCTTGAGCTAGTGTTAAAAAGAAATTAAGTCATTATAAATAAGAGTCAAAAGAAGTCGTGATAGAAAAGCTATGCATCTGCTTTCAATTTGCAAAAAAGAACTTGAGAAGATTAAGATTCCTGTCTCTTGTTGAGTTGTATAAAACGGCACAATATGTCAGTCTCAAGTTACCTCTTTTATATTTCCTCTTTGAAATACCAATTGCACCACGATAGTTGAAGCAGCCCCAAGAAAGAAAGGCCCATGGTAGTCTTTTGTATGTTGAGGAGATAGACCCCTCTACTCCTCCCTTCTCTGTCCCCTAATAGTTATACATGACTTGTTGTTACATAAATGTATGTTAGATTAAGGGCTTCCCATAATCTTATGCCTTTGTATCTGTCATGGAGCAACTAGGGTACAAATTACAAGACCATACAAAGATTTATATTCGTTTGACTCAAAAAAGGTGTAAAATGGCAGGAATGATTAAAGATTTAGTGGTCAATTTGACCCCCAAATTCCGGCAAAGAGTGTGGTCATGGACATTGTGGTCGCTGATATCTGACCCGCTTTTGGCATCTTGTTGTCAAGGCCATGGGGTACCAAAAATTGGGGGGATCAATTAAATTGGATTTAACATATGCTATTTGTCGAGTCTTTGGAGGTCGAAAAGGAGGTATACGGAGAGACTGATTTGCTAAAATGAGTAACCCTGAGAATTTATTTGCTCTCGGAGAATTCTCCAATTTATAACAAAGAGGGAGAATTTTCATGCTTGATGTTAGAAGAAAATCATAATTATGCTCATGAACCCTTTTTGGCCAAATCCAAGGTACAAGGCGGCCCTAAAAGGTGATCGAATCAGAAATTTGGACTTTGCATTTTTGATGGAGCAAATTCAAGAGAAGGCAATGGAGGCTGGGGTATTGTTGATTTCTCCTACGAGAAAATGGGTACTTGTCTTTTTAAATTAGAATATGAGGCTACAAACAATGTAGCTGAATATGAGCATATTATTGGAATACGGATAGCTAGAAACATGGGCATCCAATGTTTAAAAGTGTTGAAAGGAGACTGCGGGCGTAGTAAGGCGGATAAAAAATGAATGTCCGACTAAACACCCCGGCTGGAAGCATATAGAAACGAAGTATGGGACATGATAGAAAACTTCTTCCTACCGGCATTTAACATACGGTTCATGCCTAGGGAAGCGAACGAGAATAGCGGACTCTCTTCTTTGTTCTTTGCCGATGCATTACGTCTCGGAAATTCACTTTTAGATAACGTAGATGCGTTACGGACCATCCATTCCGGATAATATAAAGCAACGGCGAGGGTATTTGAAGATGATGAACAAATGAAGAGATTCATGGAGGCAGTGGGAGAATTCTCTAACATAGAGATTGATGATGAGAGGGAGGAAGAAATTTGAAAAATATGTAGATACAAATGGGAAGAGAATATAGCGAGGAAATAGAGTGCGGCCCGAAAGGAAATGTTATTCCTAGAGGGGTGGTGCCTCTGGAAAGATTATTTAATGAAAATGATATTCCTTTGCGGCCAAACAGCGGCAGAAGAAGATCAAGTGGGAGATTTAGATCTGGGTACTTATGCGATCCCAGATTATTTAAATTATCTAAAAGAGTCCCGAGAAGAATACAAAGAAAAATATTTGAAGTTGTTTCAATCTTACAAAGATGTATTTGCTTGGTCCTATCGGGACCTAAAAACTTTGATGTTAATATATTCTGCTAAATTCCATTGAGGGAAGATGCAAAGCCTTATAGCGAGAAACTCGAGCTGGAATCAACCCTCTCTTTGCTTATAATTGAAAAAAATCAAAGTGCCTGGTAAAGATAATTGTGCCATTAAGATACTCGAGAATGGGTAACAAAATCTTCTTTGTTAAAGAAAAAATGGAGAAATAAGGCTTGTGTGGACTTCGAGAATTTAAATAGAGCATCATTGAAAAGATAATTATCCTTGCCTAAGATGGACCACATCCTACGGAGGAAATAGTAGGAGCATCAAGTGTCAATGATGGATGGTTTTTTACAGTTATAATCGAATGCGTGTATTCCCGAGAAGATCGAGAAGAAAAGCTGCATTTACTACGATGGGGAACATTTATGTATGCTAGGATGCCATTTGGATTAATTAATGAAGGAGCTACTTTTCGAGAGGGCAATGGACATAGCCTTTGTTGGAGAACGGGATAAAGTTTTTGGTGGTGTACCTTTGATGATATCACGGTGTTTCAAAGAATGATGATGAGCATGTGAGCAATTTAAGAAGAACTTTTGAAAAAATGCGGAAAGATGCTGACCTTTCCCTCAATCCTCAAAAATATTTGTTTGCATTAGATGAGGGAAAATATGAGGCACATTGTAACTAAAGATGGTGTGAGAATAGACCTAAGAGAGTTGAAGTAATAAGCATTCCTTTACGAAATAAGAAGAGTACGGTGTTTTTAAAGCCGAATCAATTTTTTGAGAAAGGTTTATTCCTAACTATCTTGAGATAGTTAAACCTCTTGACTTAATAAAGAAAAAGGAAGAATGAAGTAAAATGGTCCGGGAGTCTAGAGATGCATTCACAAGGATAAAACGGGCATTTGCTGAAGCTCCTGTCACTAGCGAGGCAGTTACAAAAATCCATTTATGATTTTCTCATTTTACTTCTCACACAATTATTTGGAGTATTATTACGGAAAAATGAAGAGGGATATGAACATCCAAATAAACTTTTCTTGATCAAGTGCTTTACGTGCGAATTGAAATATAATATATTAGAGAAGCGGGCATATTTATAGTAAGTCCCTTAAAGCTTTCAGAAGTTTATATTTACAATCTCATAATGCATATGTTCTCACAGCGAACATGCGACGATACAGTTCGGGGAGACGGCGAAGGAAGAAGAGGAAGATGGTTAAAAAATCCGAGGAGTATGATTTAGACATAAGGCCTACTAAATTGATCGAGGACGAGGGACTTACCAGATATTGCTCTGAATCAGTATCGAGCTTTGGGCATTAATTTATGCTGATAGCAGTGAAGAATGCAGCAGAAAAGAAGAGGAGCAACAAAATTTGGAGATGGCCACTCAAAAGGTACATGTGAAATATCTAACTAGTCCTTGATACAAAGAAATTGTTGAATATCTTTTAACACTTCATTGTCCTTGAGTTGTGACAAGATAAAGTCTGTTTGTAAGGATGAAATCTACGAAATACATGATCGCTAATGGACAAGCATATTTGAAGAGACCCTTAGACATCATTCTTGTTATGCCTCGCGGAAAATGAAATAGAGAACATATTGACGAGAATTCCATGGGAATATATGGAGGGGACATTCTAGCGGAGGGGCCATAGCTCACAAAATCTACTGTTTGGTTTTTACGTAAAAATTGTATCAGGAATCTACTTTGGCAAGGTGGGAAACCTTGACCATTACCAAAGATTACGGAAAGATAGAAATGCTTGTGACTATCACCCTTAATTCCTGTTCATGTAAATGAACCATTTCGAAATGAGGCCAGATTTATGAAGAATACATCCCCCATCAAGTAGCCAACATAAATGGATACTAACAGCCACGAACTATTTCACGAAATGGGTGGAAGCCATACCTACAAGAAATGCTACGAATCTTGTGATAATGAAGTTTATAGAGGAGAGAAATATCATATCTAGGTTTGGTACATCTGCTAAATTATGGCGATAATGCCTGGCTTTTAAGTCTACCCGATTTGTGAATTTACGCAAAGGTATAACATCATCTGACTCATTCCACGGCATACTATCAGGAAATGGTTTAAACGAATGTTCTAATAATTACTGGTGAGGGCCTTGAAGAAGACAATAAGTGAAAATCGAAGAATTGGGACTCTCGATTAAAGTTTGCTCTATGGGAAAATAGAATAACCGATGTAAAAGAGAAACGGAAATCTCCCTATGAGTTGGTGTATGGACGAAATTTGTTGTGTTTCCCTTGCAATTGGCTTTTCCGGTAGCACGCTTTATGTAGGAAAGGTCGGGGAGGAACTGAACGACATGATCGAAGGATGTCCGAGTTTGGTTGAATTAGAGGAAACACGGGCCGGAGTAAATCGAGAAGTGATAGAATATCGGGAAAAAATGAAGAATGTCTTCGATTAGCATGCAAAGGATAAATTTTCAAGTTGAAGACACGGTTCTCGGATGGGATGTTCGTAGAGCGAGAAAAAGGGAAAACATGCTAAATTTGATGTTGTGGTTCGGGCCATTCAAAATAGTGAAGCTAGGAAGAAACAACACTTTTTCTTTGAAAATCTCTGAGGAGTGATTTGTTGGATACTTTTGTGAATGGCCAATTCCTGTTGGCCCACGTGCTGAATCGGCCCGGGTTAGGAATGCCGGCAGCCATTATATTGTACATAAGTGGTTTTTAGTTTTTATTTTCATAGATGAAGGATGCGATAATTGCCGAAGATGAAGCGCGGGGAATTGAAAAATGGAGTAAAATATTCGGTAGCTCGCGTGTTCTCGACATGCCGAGGACGACCATGCGATCCCAGAGATGGAGGCCCCGTGTTGTACATATTTCCCCTCTGCTTAAATTTTTGACCAGTTTGGTCCCTTTTTAAACTTGTTGCAAGCATCTTTCGTGATCAAAAACCTCCATGTCGTGCTCATCACCACCTTTTCCGCTCAAATACTGCTTGTCCAAATAATAAAAACCCGCGATTTAAATTTATTGACCAAAGCCCCGAGGGCCTTAGCTCCTTTCCTATTGTCACCACATGACAGAGCCCAAGAACCACGAGGCCAAAAAGAAAGGGGGCTTATCGTTCATATTCGTGATGTGGCGAGTCAATCGAGTTAAATCAACGGAGCGGTGATCATTTCATGTGAGGCCGCGTGCGGGAAACCGAGCGTGAGCACGCTTGCAGTGGCGGTATTATCCATCGGGCAGGCGATTCCACTAGCGAGCGCCGCGTGTCCTTGGTACGGGCCACGAAACCACTTTCTCACCGCGCGTTAAAGCCTATGCAATGGCGGGGCAGCGGAATGCATTTGAGCCGTCGGATACGGCGATGTCAATGCGACGGTGGATATCCTCCGAAATTGTCCGCCCGTTATCTCGTGTCCGTTGTATCGTACATGGCCCTACATTGTGTTGCTCCGTCAATTCTCCGGCCCCGTCGATGCGTGATGCCTGGTAGACGGCCCACGTCTGAGTCTCCCCGTCCAAATGTGACTCTTTCTTCCTTACATCGCCCTTCCCTGTTCTCTCCGTACATCCATGTGTCTTACCCCCTCACGTCCCAAATAATCCTCCCCATCATATATATATATATATATATATATATATATATATATATATATATTTCCTCACCTCCTTTGTTCTCATTTTTCCTCACGACCAAAGCATTTTTACGTAAAGAGAAAGCGAGTGTGCTGTCTTTGTTTACTCCATTCCTCCGTGGCACTATTACCTTACCTTGCGTATTTATGTCCCATTGTGTCCACAATGTCGTCCTCATCTCCACCTCCACACACACGCATGAGTACGGTTTTTCTAACATGTTCATGAGTTTGCGAGTTCAAGATAACAAGAGGGTGTTTTGAATTTGTTGCATTTGTGCTTGAGTTTAAACATAAAAAGACACATTCTGCCCAGGTGAAATTTAAAGAAGAGCGAGGGCGGTGAAAATGAGCGCTGTTAAAGAGAGCAAAGATATGGACCTACGAGAACCCTCGAGAGCAATCAATACTGCATTCTTTCGTCCGAGTTCGAATCCAGAACCCAGGGGCCGGGAGCACGATGCAAGGTCTGAGACTATCTCGAGGCTCTTATGGCGGCAGATTTTTTCCTCGGCAAAAGGCCGAGCATTGTATATATTTCATTATTGTATCTTTATATGCTGGAAGTTTTCATCTCCGGCATTTATTGAGGCTCAGTGTGGAGTTATTTATGATTGAACTATTCATAGAGTGGGCGCGAATGCTGCTTCATTTATTCAAATTGAGTCATTAATTGTGCTTCATCTACCTCCTCCTCTAGAATTCTCTATCTTTCCTATAAAGGCCCGAAAAGAAGACATTGTAAGGATTCCAAGATTTCTATCGACAAGCGTAACGGTGAAAGGGCTTTGCCTTTGTTGTATATTCCATGAAGGTTCGGAGCACAAGGTCTGATGCAGAGGGAGTTATAAGCTGTGGTGAGGATTAGAGTCTTTGGTATCTGTATTCTTCTTAATTTCTCTTATGTGTTAATACAATCTCTCGTTTCATCACTATTTATCTTCTTGTATCATATACAGATAATTAGCTCCTAAGTTTGAAGAAAGGTTCATCTCATTGGTACCTTCTGGAATTAATTGGCCACTTTAAATAAACTAAATCATGATATACATTATCATTCTCTCTGCTGTCTTCTGCTATATTAGTTGCATGAGGAGGGTTCTTTTAAAACGCCATTGTCATATAAGGATTCATAGTTAGTATGCCCTTATGTGATTCCATTGTATATCTGGAGTATCAATCTCATGCTAACATATCCTCTATATTTCCTCCTTTGCACTCACTCTGCGATATTTGATTTTTTGTGATATGTTATTTGAATCGGCCCTCTTTACGGTAAGATGTCTCTTAAGCTGTCGATGCCTTTGTATTGAAGTTTTACATGATGTTCTGCATTATTCTCATCTGCATGTAAACCACGAGGGACATGGTGTTCAAAATGGCCTGTGTTCAAACAAGAGATAGTAAGAAATCTCCACAGGGTGACAACCCAAATATATAATGAGCTCTTACTCTTTGTTGTCAAAGATGTCTAGGCAACTGATGCAGCAAGCTGACTGAGAATTTGTCTCAGGAGGGTGACAAAATCATCCACAACGGGAACCACGAATATGATGAGCAAATGCGGTCTGCAAAATATTCCGCCTTGTACAAACATCTTTATCGGTGATGCCTTTCAGCAGTGCTGACTTAATGAATTTATATCAAGTTATCATAAAAATATATATCTGGCAATGAGAGAAAATTCATAAATACCCATAAACATTTTCATTTTAACAGTTCTTGAAAGGAAAATTACATCGGCTGTTCCAACCAAAGAAGAGTCATTCATTTTTACCTTCATTTGTATGTCATTGTACCAAAAAATTGTATGAGTAAATAGCAACAAGCGATGTCTATCACACGAGAAAGGAAATCCCTTTGTCCGGCATTAGAATAACAAAATAAGGGCGAAATACGGCCGGCGGGGTGTGTGTGGCCCCCGTCGGTTCAATGAAATGTCTGTATTAATAAACTAAACTGGACTCATGCAGATAAGTTTATATAAATGCCTAAAACATAAATCTGAGACGGATATAAACGCAGGCAATGAACATATGCGCGTGATCCCGATGTGGCTCTCTATTGGCTCGTCTTTTTAATGAAGAAAAGAAGAAAAAACCTTACGAAGTGATTGAAGGAGGCCCAGGCAGATTGACTTGAGGTGTGCACAGCAAATGGGCGCGAGAGTTAGAAACTCTTTTGCAAGCCAAAAGAAATGATGAAATTCAAACGAGGTTTCGGGGGTCAAAGAAGTTTTATACACCTTGCATTCAAACGAATAATGATTAGACGAGAGGAGCGAAGTGATGTGCGTTTCGTTACAACAAAGAAAAAAGTAGGCCTACTGTAAATGTATAGAGATGGGAGATTTTGGTGGGTAAAGGCGAAATGCGAAGAAATCCGGTGGTAGGCACCGAAAAGGCCTCACGAGAGCGGGTGAAGCAAGGCGGGCCGGCTACGTTCCTTTCGAGGTGAGCCATCGATAGACAAACGGAATCTGCGAGACAAATGATGGTAAACATCGGCCTTTCGAGAATAAACAATGAAAATCCCCAAACCCTTGAAACACGGTAGGACGGGAAGTAATGAGGTATGTCCCCCGATAAACGGGTGGTAAATACTTTCTAACTCCCAGGAAGTTGAGACTAGGTGACATCCTTATTTTAAGACCAGTTAGGCGGGTTCACTCTGAGCCTCCGTCGAGAAAGAAAAAAACGAAATAGTAAACCGAGGAGACAGTACGGCTGGGAGGTCATTCTCCATGAAGTTTGCGCACAGTTAGATCATGGTTGATGAGGAACCTGCGAGGCGCACGGATGGAGGATGTAAGGGACCAGAGATTCTAACCGAACTTTCCACAGAAAAATCATGGCGTATTAACCATCGCCTAAGGAGTCAATTCTGTATGGCGAATGTTAATCAAAACTCAATAAATAAGTGATGCGTGGCAATGAACACATAAGCGCTGGGTACACGGTAAACCGAATCAATGTGACTAGCCACATCGTGGAGCGGATTAAAGAATTTTGCACGAAATTAATTAACTGGCTTAATATGGCATTTTATGATTACCATAAATGTAAATAAAATGACCGTCGTAAATGATAGGTGTCAATCGTATTGAAGGTTTCATTAAAAACAAACAAAAAAATGCTATTGCAATTGGTTCGTTGGGGACTGTTATGATAGTAACCCATGAGCTACATAAAAATTTTTATTATGGTAAATTTATTTTTTTATTTTATTTATATTTGAATATTCAAAGAACTTATGATTGGAAAGTCTAGAGGCAAAGTAGTAAGCTTATATTTAACAGATTTTGAAAAAATTGGTATAAAAAATACGATATTTAAGGTTTAAAATTTTAAAAATATTGTTGTATTGTAATTATTTCCAAAAATTATGGTAAAATAACTAAATGCATATGTATTAATTGTAATTATTTTCAAAATCAATAGAAAAAATGTAGGTATTACATTGTACATTATTTTGAGAAAAACTACTGAAAAACTAATAAGAACAATGATTCACGTGACATTAGTATTATATTATTAACTCTGCATAAGCAATTTTAAAATCTAATTAATCACATGTTGAAAAAATAGTTTTTTTAATGATATTGAAAAATATATATATTTATTTTTGAAATTAAACATGTAAATTTGCATTGGTCAATACTTAAACTAATAACAATAAAATGGATTGCTAGAGTCACATTTTGCAAGAGACTAGTAAAACTTAAAATATATAAATTTTACTATTCAATTTTGTGATTTTAACGAGTTTTTTACCAAATTTTAAACAAAATTCACTGAAAAATATATAATCCAAAAATAATAAAAATAAAAAATAAAAAATATCTTTACAAATACACCATGCTAAAAATATCTAACTGACCACACGATATGTAGGTGACGAGTGGCCTTTTGAACAATAAAATTGAAATTCCAAGCTTGGCACCTCGGTACAACTCACATTACTTTCACGGAGTCCAATGAATTAAGTTAGCTATAGATGATTGCTAGCATTGAAAGTTTTTCATGAGTAGTATTGCTAGAAGTTCAAATGTTAGTATCTCTATTTTCTTGTCAAAATTTTCCAATGCTTCGAACATTTTAAACTTAACCTATGTAATCCAAGAGCTATTTTATCGAAAAATTCCAATAAAAATATTTAATAGATGAACTGTGTGTTTTTTCTAAATGCTAGTCACCGATAAGCTGCCCTCCCAACATCCCTCGCACTTTCCAATTACCTTCCCGTTTAAATCGGGAGTTGTTGCGAATTGTTTCATGCTTTGAGTATATATTTTTAATCTATTTAAAGACTATCATATATTTAATTATTTGATTTAAACATAATTTGTATGAAGTATAGGTAAATGTATTATAAAAAATTTATTTATATATGGAAAAATTTAAATTTTATTTCACTTTTAAATAAGGGACAAAATTATATTATGTAGATGTGATTAGGCATTCATCATAGTCAAGTTTTTGATTGATGCATAAAAAGAAAATAATTGTAAAAAAATACATATTTTGTTAGGTACAAGTGTGATAATAATCACTTAACTTTTCTCATTTTTTCTTTTATCTGCTCTTTCTGAACTTTTTGCTCCAAATGCTAGTGATTGGGACCATTGTTACTATTGCCAATTAATTTCCATATTACTTCATGAAGGTCGTTTTTGTCTGAATCCAAACTCTCAATTTGGTTCTCTTCATACCCTCATGATCTCTTATCAATGAGTGAATCCCTCTTTTCTGTTGCTCTAGTGCTTTGATTTTTGCTAATTTTGTACCTTGGAATATGATGCATGATTCTTGATTGGTCCCCACCTCCTTCATCTACCTAGCTGCCATGTTGTGCCTCAACATCCATATTTGGAGTCTTTCCATGAGGGCTCTTCTCTTTCATCCTCTATATTCGTCCACGTACTTGCCATCCCTTTGGCTTATGGGGCTTGCCTCTTTTTCTTTTTTTGGGATCTTTTTTTCTTGTGGGCACATGTTTTGCAATAGTCGTATTTGAAAAGCGGATTCAACATATAAATGGCGTATTCTCATAATCTAGAACCTCCGTCCATTGAAAAGTTTTTCATTTTTTAAATGGATACGATACTAGGAAAAATATTGTCTAAGGTACTATCTCCACACAAATTTTGGAATTATTTAAAGAGACCTTTTCTTTGTTTTGTCGAGTGTTCATTTTTTTGAATCTTCCAAGGGCATTCCAACTATCTTTTCAGGACTTTAGGTTGTATGCCAAAAGTGAGGAGAGAGACATTCAGTAATCTCATCCTAGATACAGCCATTGTAGTGACCACCTACTTGTAGCATCAAATTATGGGAACCATGGGGTAAAAAAAGAGCCCAACTCTACCCCAAGCCATGGCCCTCATTTGGACTTGCTCCCCAACAAGTTTATCAGTCAATTTCTGAAAACACCCTTGGGACACCGAGTAGAGTTTAATTGGGGTGTCCATGAAAGAACCTACCCATTAAATCCTATGTTAGTGAGATCCTGACCAGTTTAGAGTTGCTAACACAACACAACCTCAACTATTAGCCCTTTTAGCGATGACACCGCGCGCGATCCAGCCTCACCAAACTGGTCACTGAGGGTAAGGACAGGTTGTACCTCGAGGAAGAAATTGACATGGTGGCCCTAAATAGGTTTATAACGAGTACAGCCGAGAATATATATAGATCAACACTTATCGGATGTCATCACAAACACGGATAATGCGCCATAACGGATAAACATAAGATCAAATTCCGTTGGAATGCTATATGAGAATCAAATCTTCGCAATTCCTGAGTATACATTTATGTGTCATAACTTAAGAAGATATATTCATATACTTAACCATGAACAAATGTTCATGCATAAAGGATAGATTTACTCGTCGGATACAATTGATCATAACGAAGTAAAGTGATCTCAAAGCGATAACCGTGTCAGTTAACTCGGAGATAAAACAAATAACACATTTGGTTTGCCAAAATAGTCTTTGTATTAGATCAAGCAGTTTAGTACGGTTAAATTTCCACCAATGCCTTACACAGTAGTGAGTTACTTTAACGATACAGTCTACATGCACACTGTATAAAACCTTTCTACAACCCAGAATGAAAATACTTACAAAATTGTATCCTTGCCAGAATATTAAACTTCACAATACGAACTATCTTACTTAGACTCGATCTATCTATATGTATATTCCTTTAGTCTTGTGATTCTATGGTCTCAAATCATGGTTTGAGGCCCAAAATTTCCTTAACATGCGATTACATAGAGAGGGACTTTGACTTGCCCCAAAGCCCCTTGACCTTTTTAGCACAACACGCATAACCAAAAATATATACAAAAGGTTGCTCAAAATTTACCCTATGGGACCCCACTCCAATAGGCCCCCAACACAAACTTGTGACTCATCTGATGCTTGTGCGGTAGGCTCCTTCATCTTTGCTTTGAGCACAACAACAAATGTTTTCATTAGCGAGAACCACCTCGAGGCTCTACGCAGTAGCTCCTTGTGCTTCATTGACTAGATTTTATATTTTGGTTCTTAGGTGGCAAGCTCAATACATATTTAGGTATGTTGAAGGGTCTTTAACACCATCAAGTGTACGTGATAGTTGTAGAGCCTCCTCGACCCACGGCTACATCCTGGCTAAAACAACTTCTCTCTTCAACGCAAATCCTCGATCTCTGTGAATCACTGACCTCCTATGGGTTGGAAATGCGGCTGCAATTACAAGGGTGGGCGCTATTAGGTCACTGTAATTTATGATTGGTAAGACCAAATGTACAAGGGTAACATCGAACCAACTTTGGAGTCCTAGGACCTAGCCTTCCTGGAATCGGAGAGGGCTCTCTCTATATTTGTGTAAAAGACGTAACTTGTTTGTTTTAGAGGATCTCTTGATTTTAGGCTAGTTAAATTGATAGGGTTTGTTTGTTTGTTTTGTTTGGTTGGGTTGGTTTCAGAAGAACAAATAGAGTAAGAGAAACTTAAGCCATTGGGCTATGGAGTACGCAAAAGGTCTTGGAAAGTACAACAATGAGTTAAGGGTGTTTCATAGGGCAAGTTAACAAATCCAAATGGATCTAAATAGGTATAATTAATTGTGAAATGAACATTAAGTTGTGAATGTAGTAGGTTTAAAGAGAGGAAGTTAAGAATCCTTTAACATAAACTATAACAAGAAGAATCTATAAAAGTATTATGCATTGAGAAAGAATCAAAGAACATGACGCACCATAAACTTCTTTGACCCTATCTCTCTCTCCAGTGACTTTAAGTAACTATCAAACCAAACCCTATGAGCAAAGAACTCCTAACTTCTCTAGCTATCCACTTCAGAGAAAACATTTAAGATAACATAAGTAATGATTAAAGAGCAGGGAACTCCTAAATTCCTTAATCCAAACCTACTGCAAGGCCACTAAGTAACCATTTCAAGATAGACCAAAAGGACATGGCATACCATAAACTTCTTTAGCTTAAACCTAACAGAATCCCTGAAAACAATGATTCAAACTACACCAAAGGATAGGGCATACCACCATAAGCTTGCTTTGGCTTTACTCTATTTAATCTTTTTTGAACAAACAACCAAAGTAGAATTAAAGAGCAATGAAGAATTCTTCAATCGGACACAGCGAGAGGAAAAACATTCGGCTGATAAGACGGACAAACCTAAGGTGCCTCTAACAATGTATCTTAACCTAAATTTTCTTTCTAATGCAAGAGAAAAAGATGGAACAATATATGAGAAAATAAGGAAACAATAACTAGATTAAAGGAACATAACCATTAACCGAGTTCATGAATCCTATGAAGGTGCTTGCTCCATTTATGCTATGGTCCAAAAACAATCACACAACTCCAAAGCCAATATCTTCACAACTCCAAGTCTATGTATTCATCTCAATAAAAAACCAACAATAAACATGAAGCCTCCATGCATTATTTAACTTGAAAATGAGGAAAAAACCTAGATAGGGTTCCAAAATGTCATTATTTACACATTTAAGTCATTTTGGCCTATGAGACCATACGAGGCCTAAGGCACAAATATCCCAAACTCATAAATGCAAAAATAATTGCTAAGCTAACCTCGACTAATTTGGAAAAAATTTGACCTTTAAAGGACTTAATAACTCAAAATATCTCCAAGTGTCTTTTGTTGACTTTTTGGCAAGGGCGTGATGCCAAGGTTCGAGGGCGCGATACCGAATGCGGGAAAAAATCTCTTTGTTTGCAGCTAAGATTTGGAGCCTTCCCAATGTCCAAATGATCTCTATGATAGCTCCTTGGAAAGCCTGTCCTGTATAGTTTCCAAATATGCCTTTGGTTTCAGAATGGTGTCCATTTTTCTGCTAAAAAAGCCATTCTCCCAAGACAGGCACAACGCTAGCAGTGCTAAAAATAGGGCGGAAAGGTGATGTTTTGCTTGTTTGGCCCCGCCACAGGACAATTCTTCTCCAAATTACTTGAAAATTTCTGAGGGTGATTTCCTTGACCTAAGGATGTAAAAATTTAATTTTTTTCTCAATTGAATTTTTAAAATAGAGCAGCTTGATGCGTGGCTGCATTGCCAACATAATGACATGAAAAATTAAGCTGTCACTAAGTTGCCAAAATTTAGAAAATTTTACATTATTTGATATGTTTGGATGTGCTGTAGAATACATTGGCCTGGTACAAATTTCTCTCTCATTATACATATTTAGGCTGAAGAATCTTGTAAAGGGCGTGTCACGACCCAGCATCCTGTTACTAAGTGCCATAATGCACGCCATTTTCTGAAAGTCAATGTTTCCTTTTTTCCTTCTCAAGCCTGATCCTCCTAGGTGCACATTTGGCTCTCGCCAGACCCTTGCTGGAATGATCTCTACTTGTAGCGACTCTTTTGGAGACAATATCTGCAAATGTTATCTCTTTCGATCTCTTTCCTGGGCAAGGCCTTCTTCAACCAATTGTCCTTGACTCCTCATAGAAGCTGTTATTCTCTTCTTATTCTCATCAATTTAGAGTCTCATCTGGCTATTGTGTCTTTTCCAGCCCTCTTTCCAAGCTCGTGCTCTGATCTCATAGATGGCTTTCTCTGTCTCCTAGCGCTGGTTTATGCCTCGAGAGTTTATTACATTTCTTATCCCTACAGAGATTGACATGGCTCTAATGCAGGAATCCAGCAGTTTTAGCTGACATTTTTGTGATCCTCTCCTCATCCTCATTCTCATGTGTCGAGTCAATTCATTTCCAACCTCTTGCTTAGTTTTTTCATTTTTCATCATCTTTTTCATCAATGTCTTTCTCTACAACCTTTTCCTTACCTTTTTTAATTTATTTTGTTTATGATGAAGGTAGGGCCCCTTCCACAATCTGTGGAGAAAACACTGCCTATGGAAATGTCTTTAGTGGGTCGAAGGAAAAAGAGGCTCTATATAGCCATCTCGGTGTCATATGTCTCTGCCATACGCACTCCTTTAACTGCCTCCTTTACTCTGCTGTCTCTTGCTCACTTTGCTAACTGCTTTGGATGTTTTGGTATCATGAGATGAGGGTGAGGGGGTTGTCGGAAGGTGATGAAAGAGGATCATCCTGGGGTGAAAAGGAATGTGAGTGGAGGGAGATGTATAGTGTGGGAGGTCATGGAGGAGTGGATTTTGGAGGATGGGACTAGTGAGGGGACATCTTGCTGATGATGGGCTTGTGGAGAAGTGAACACCTCATTGGAAATGAAGGTCTCCCATGGAATGCCTTTCTGTTGTAGTTGGTGCATAACAACCATTTTGATAAGTGAGTGATAAAGAGGCACCATATGCTAAGGATAGTCTCCCTTCTATGAGTATGTAGGACATTTTATCAATGCTTCGCTAGAATAATATGGTATATGCAACATCACTACTCTAGTAAAATGCATAAAGCGATCTGATGTGGTAGGAGTAAAGACGGAGAACCTTCCCTCACATGTGAAATACTTCACGATAATTCTCATCATAGGTGCATATCTATCGAGCGGGTGAGAGAAAGGAAAGATGAATTTGATGTGGTCTTTATATCTCAGGCTTAAGTTATGGCTCAAAGTAACTCATGTCAAAGATTGCTTGCTTGAACCATTTCTCCCCTACACTAGGTATGCAGCTGGCATTGGAAATAACATTTGTAGATAACTCCAAGGTGACCCCTACAAAGTTTAACTTGTTTTTCATGCAAGATTAATGATAAAGAGTCTAGTTAGCTTGGTGGATTCACTTTCTTGCACCTTCTCACAAAAGTGAAAGCATCCCATGTGTTTGAAGAGGAAATAGTAACGGGAGATGCCATTAGATCCCTTGTGTGTTGGGGAGTTCAAATATATTTATATTTCCTCCTTTGTGCTCATTCCTCCTTGGCATTTGGGCCTCTCCACCACTTTGCCACTTTCTCCCTCTTGACATTTTGAAAACTACATTTTGCCAACCCTAGAATTGATGTGAAAATTGAGATGAAAAAGGGTAATGGAATGGCAGTTTTTGCAAGTGAAGGGACAAAGATTTTATGAGAAATGGATGTAGGGACAAGCATATGAGTGAAAAACCTCCAAATAGTGTAATTCACTCATTACATCAGCGATTTTTCTTTACATCCGGATGAAGTAATGAGCAATGATTTTAACTTTAAGTCTTAGGGTTTCCTCTTAGGTTTCACTTCTTTCAATTAAATGATGAAAAAAATTCTTGGAGATGGGTTGATGACTTGTACTTGCACCCCTCAATATGTTTGGAGGACCTTCAAAAAGAGTTTGGAATCCCTGCAGTGGTTGAGTGGTTGTAGGGTTTTGAAACCCTTCCTATCAAAGTGTGCGGTGCCGGTCTTTGAGGGCGCAATGCCAATGGAAAAATTCGAGTATATCGGGAAAGACCGTAGTGCTCTGCAAAGGCATAATGATCACTCCCCAGGCATACGATGCCGGTGTAAAGTATTATTGGGATAAATTTTCCAAGGGCGTGGCACACGATCCCAAGCGCGCGGCGCCATGAAAATTTTCCGAGTTTGGCTTGAAAACTCACTAATTTTCCTCTCCTTGAATGCTCTTGATCTCTTATAGGAAAAAATGACTCCTTGAAGTGTTTGATAGGCTTTTATAGCCAAGTGAAGTTTTGATTTAATCTTTTTAAAACCCATTTTCTAAAGTTTAAAGCATTTTTTCCTTTTTCTTCTTGATGTCATTTAGC
This sequence comes from Pinus albicaulis, assembly GCA_034641835.2. Lineage (NCBI taxonomy): Eukaryota > Viridiplantae > Streptophyta > Pinopsida > Pinales > Pinaceae > Pinus > Pinus albicaulis. The sequence continues at coordinate 1,482,913,963 of CM076570.1, forward strand.
ACTTTTTCTTTGTAGGTGACTGAAAAACATTGAGGTGGATTTTCTTTTGTTAATTTAGGCATGTGAAATTTGGTTTTGACAAGTTAGGATTTGGTCATATAACGGCATTTCAAAACCTCTTTCCCACCTTGGAGCTCAACTCATCTTTTGCTCGTTTCGGCATGACAAGCTCATTTTTGACAAGTTTGGGATCTGATAGCATAGTGGCATCTTCAAAAGCCTCTTTTGCTTCCACCATGGAGTTCAAATCATCTTTCACCTTCTGCGGCCACTTTCCCCAACCCTATGTGTACGGAGTGCTTTACAACAATCATCGGTGTTGTCTTCTAAGTTCTCTATGGAGCGATTCAGTTCATTCATACATATCAAGTTCTACTACACTTTTCAAATCTCATTAATAGTCTCTAATATACTTTCTTCATGTTTGGCTTTGTGTACTTCCTCTATGTCATTTACGCAAGTGATCATTGTTTGGCACTCAATTGGACCATCAAGTTCATAACCCTAGTTACCTACAAATGTAAGTGTTTCTTCTCTCCTTTCTGTAAAGTTGTTTTCATTCGAGAAGAAGACCACTTATGTTATCGATACTACTGCTGATAGACCTTTCAAAACTCTGTAGAAGTGCCAAAGTTTGTCGATTTTCCTCATGTGTAGACTCGGAATTGAAGGATAGTCTTATTTGGAAAATATTTGAGTCCTTCTTGAATAACCATGTCTTAACATTCTATTACATCTGAGCAGGATTATAGCAAAAGGAAAAAGTGAAACATCCAATGATAAATATACAACATGTGAAACCCTAATGACCTAGTGGGAGGGTCCTTTTCTTTGATTTTTAGTGGGCTTTGACTTGGAAGTTTCAGTGAAAAATAGAGTATTGTCAAAAGTGTTGTGAAGATCAAATCCAATGTACTTGATTTATCTAAAGAAGTCTCTGAATATTTTTGAGACCATCAGTAGCAGGAACCTAGGGAACATGGGGATGAGTAGGTTATAGGAAACCCTAGAGGGAAAATGGAGTTTATGGATAGGGGGAAGAGACAATGAGGGCAAGCAGGAAGGGAAGGAGGGTAAAAAATGAGAGGTATAAGCTTATGAGGAGTTTGTAGGAGCAATGGTGGTAACCATGAAATGGGAAACCGATGTATTGTGTGAAAAATTTCTATAAGGATAATGAAGGCAAAGTGAGATTTTTGAAACTCACAATATTCAAAACGAAACTAGAACCAATCTATAATAATCTAAAGATAATGAAAAATATTGATGACTAACAGCACCGCCATCTCGTATATCAACAGTGTTTCTCTTTGACGGGAAATTGCCATGCCAGCTGATGGGTCACCTGTCATTCCGAACCAAATTCTAGACACCCATGGCCTCATCCAATAACCGACCGCACTCGTAAATGCGACAACTATGCTCTCTCGTAGTTGCCGGACTTCGCTACTCGAGTTCTAACTTTTGAAGGAGTTTCGGTTGCAACTTCATTCCGCTCGATTCGCGAGTTTGCTCAAACTATGCATGAGCAACAATCTCTCGCTCACGAGGCTCTCGCACACCAACCCTTATAATATATTTGTTGGGGACCGTGGGCAGGGACCGCCGTACATCGTCGCAAACTTGGTTGATTTTTTCTTTGTGAGGAGCACACTAAGCCCTCTATTATGTGGAAGGCTTCCTCCGTGGTCTCGTTGGGTTTCATGAGCTTCTAATAGCTCGCCGCGACTGCGGGTACAGGGTGGACACGGCTTCTCTCGCACTAGAGCTCATCCAAAATCATGTTGTGGATCATGGTAACTTCCCCATAGGTGGGGCCGTATAAGTCAACATTGATATCATCGCAACCTGTAGCCGCACACATCGACTCGCCGGACCATGGATGGTCGGCCTTAGGGATTTGAATCGATGAATCTCCCATATTGTACGAAATACGGTGTTGAGTGGCTATGCACTAGTTGAAGGCACGCTCTCTTGTGTCTCGGCACGCTTAGGCGAAGCTCGGCCGAATCGTGCTCGCTTGAAATTTGAGCTCCTCGAGATGCTACTCCGCACCCCGTCGAGCACGATTTTGCACCGCGCTTCCAAGTCTTTCCACATGTCCTTTGTTGTCGTCGTGATAGTGTTGCCATCTTTTTCAATTTAGATCATCCTCGGGCCGCCTTCAAATCTTCCTCTCCAATGGCTTTGGAGCCTTTTGCGCTTCTTCCTTAGACCTCCCGTGACCTCGAGCCATGCTTTGTCCCCTCGGGAAGTTTGGTATTCCACTTGCTTCGATGTATGACCCGCTCCTTAGGCCTCGACACCATTCTTCTCGTGTGTGGTCTCGCTTTAATGTCAATTGTTTCGTCATTGTGCTCGTCATCGGATCTCGGCTTCTCCCATGATTTTACTTCCGCCGTTTTCAGTACCGATATGGGGCCTGTGGGTGTCATAGGAATAGAAGTGATGCACTTCCGTGGTGCGCGAGTCCAACCAGCCGGGCACCAAAAACCATTTTTGGCTTCGAGGGGTCTTGACCCAAGTTCGTAGTTTATCACGCAACCAATAAACTCTCCAACTACTAGCTCCTTTCGACAATGACCTTATCGCATGTATCAAGGTCCGACTCCGAAGTAGTATGGGGTGCCGGAACCAGGTTTCGCACTCGAGGAAGAAATTGATGTGGTGGACCTAAATGTGCATATAAAAAATTACCGTAGACCATGCAAACAGATATGTGCATATAAAAATCAACACTATCGATCAAGTTTTGTCGCAAAAAAAAATAATGCGCACAATGCATAAACAACGCGCGCATCAATCTCGCCGCAAACACAAATAATGCGCATAATGATAAACGACGCGCGTATCAACTGGCCGTAGATACATATAACAAAAATCAAATCTTTGGAATTCAGAGAGTATACATTCGCACACAATAAATTAAGCATATAGATTCATATACTTACCCTAATATCAATAGATATTCATGCATAAAGGATAGATTTACTCTCGTAGATACACTTGATCATACCGGTATAAAGCGATCTCAAACAATAAATGTGACCGATAATCATGAGATCAAACAAATAACACATTTGGTTCACCAAAACAATCTTTTTGTATTAGATCTAATCAATTCAATATTGTCAAAAATTTCCTTACAATTACCCTTTTCGCCCACACAACAAGCGCGTAGTTCGTACAATGGGGAGAGGACTAGGTCTCCGAGCACAAACTCAACAGAGCCTTTATACCCAACCCATACCGAAAAACCTCAAAATATTATATCACTTACTTAGATATTAGGCTTCACCACAGAACCATATTATCAGGACTCCATCTATCTATATTTATATTCCTTCGGGCCACAGATACTATGGTTTCAAACCATGGTTTGAGGCCCACAATTTTTCCTTAACACCAAATTACATAAAATATGGACTTTAATCGCTCCAAAGCCCGTTAACCTTCTCTCTCGCACAACACACATAACCAAAAATATATACAAAAAGTTGCTCAAAATTTACCCTTGTGGACCCCGCTCCAACAATCTATATCTTCGCTCTGGTTAGAAGTCATTAAATTTGCATATTAATTCTCGAAGATTGTAGATCACAATTTTTTTTTTTTACCTTGGGGGTTTTACGTCTATTGTTGATGCTTTGTGCACTTGTTCAACTATGTAAGGTCCTAGCATATTTTGATCTAGTCATCAGAGCTTACGTCCTTCTCTTTCATTGCATCCTCGAATGAGGTTCCATTTGTTTGACTATGTAAATTCCACACATATTTTGATCTAGACATCAGAGCTACATCCTTCTTTTCATTGCATCCTTGAATGACACAGTCCATTGTGGTTTTCGATATTTGAAGCTCCACCTCCCTACCTCATATTTAATATTATGGGCGTAGTTCCTTTCAATGCCATAAATTTTCATTCGAATGGTATCTTGCATCAATTTCCTTTAAAAATCAAAATTTCTAAGAACAATGGTATACCCAAAGAGTTCCTTATATTGTCTACTTCAATTTTTCCACTAGATCCAAGCGTCAAAACCCTGTAAAAGGATTGATTTTTGCTTAGGTTTTAACAAAAATCTAAAACCACCCCAGATCCGAATTTTCATTATGAGGTCTTCGATATGGGGAAGATCAAGCCGAATTCTTTGAAATAATTTTCATTCTCAATATTAATGAAGCAAAGATTTCGCATGAGACCCATCCAAGTGCGAATCGCTAGCCATCGTAACCATACATACTTAGATCATGAGATTTTACTAATGATTTGCATCGATCCCAGATAGATCTAAGCTATAGGGATGTACACTCGAGGTGGGAGGATTGCATTACCTTGTTTTAAATACTAAGAACATACCACCACAGTTAAAAGGTGCAAGCCATGAGCCCAAACTTCGAGGAGGTCGCTTGGCCAAGGCAAAGATTCGTAAGTCTACAAAGGCAAGTGAATGCTATTCTCGAGGTTGTGGGGATTTGTATGACAACATTGAAAGGCCATCCATGATTTAATACCCTTTGAAACCCAACATCACCATCCAATATCTAGGTTAGACAAAATTGTTCTATGCCTTTTGTATTATGAGAAACCCATATCGTTTTCTATCTTTATAAAAGCTCAACCCTTTCTCTAGAGAGACACTTGCCGTCCGTAACAAAGATTGGCTCATAATCCCCATTTTCTCATATTCTTAATGGATGCAAAGGGATTACGCCTACACATCGTTCGTTGTCCCCTGCCAAATAGTTGTAGAGAGCTACACTTACTCCAACCTAAATCATTGAACTTGTTTTAAATTCTTCGCATCACTATGGTGCCCCACAAAGAACAAAAAAAAACTCTATCATAATTTATTATATTTTAGATAATAAATTTATAAAATGTTATATAAAAAATTAAATTTAAAATAATAATCTTAATCATATATATATATATATATATATATATAATTTTAAAGATTATTTTATAAAAAATATAATATAAAATTTTTCTTAAATTTTAGCCTATTTATAATTTCAGCTTATTTTATTTGTCAAATTCTAATTATAAATTATGATTTTAAATAGTATATTATTAATATAATATTAGTTATTTTTTTTTTTAACTTTTTATATTTTAAACTTTTTTAAACTTCTTACCAATATAGCTAATAATTTATATCAATAAAATAAGTGTTTAATTTCTTTGGGATGAAAACTCATTTTAATATAGTTTTTTTTCATATTTTAATAAAATAATCATGAATAATTTAATTAATAAACTTTAGATTTCTTATCTCGTTGTTAAGGTTTTAATACAACATATAAAGGTAGGATAAGACGTGCATACATGATTAAAATTTCAAATGCATTTTCGATGTTAATTTTTTCAAACGGCTAAAGTTTTTAATATTTTTTTAATGTATATTATATTTAAATTTATAAGACTTTATTATTTTATTATATATATAAATTCATTAAACTATAAAATATATAATTTATTTAATAGTTAAAAAAATTAAGTATTATACTAAATTGATAATATAATTGTAATTTTAAACATCACGTCTTTTCACAACATTTATAAAGAAAATATTAATGAATCATTAATGAATCCAACATTAACCAATCTAAGAAGAAACAATTTTCCTAGTATCTTCAACTAAATGATAAGTACATATAAGATTATATTTTCAGTTAAATTTAATTTAAGAAGAGTTTAATTGAATTATTTGCATTCTGCTTATAAAACAGTCTAATTATTATCATCTATCTTCTATTAAAATTTCAATATTAATCTATTTTTTTTACATAATTTAATTATTAAAATGATAATAGCAATTTATTAGCATAAGGGTTGAGGATGGGCCTTGTTAGCAAGGTGACCTAGGATCAAACTTCACAACGGTTGTGCCCTCATGTTAGGGGAAGACATGTTAAAAATCTAGTCAAATTGACAGTGGCCCGTACTAGGTATGATTCACTAGTGATTTTTGACGGACAGATGCCCCTGGCCAAGACTCTTCAAGCCACAGTAAGCCTAGAGAATCACAAACAACTTGAAAACAAACAAAAACTATTAAAAAGATAAATACCTATATTCATTTTCATCCAAAATAAATTTAAATAAATTGTTGATTCAACCGTGTTGTTTGCATCATTTTTGCCATCCGTCATTTACACATTATCAATAAAAAATTATAGGCGTATATCAATACATGCACAACCACAATAGTAAATGTGGTTGAAAATATACCATTTAATATTAATATCAACATAAATATTGATATATATATAATAATATTATAAAAATAATTACCATATTATAAAATATTATTATTATTATTACATTATAATTATTATTAATTATACCTAATTAAATAATCAATAGTAATTACTAATTTGACAATAATAATTACTATTAATTAATAATAATAATATTAATTATTATTATTAATCAATTAATAATTAATAATTAATACAAGTAATTAATGTTGTCTTCTAGTATAGACGCATAGAATATGTCTATCATAATATTACTACAACTCTCTCATATTCTATTAACAAGTTCTCAATTGAAGTTTCAAGTAATAAAAGAAATAGCAAACCAACCCTTGGTATGATGAAGATTGTAAAAGTGCAAGGAGAGAAATTAAGGAAGTCAGTTGGCGAGTCTCTTAAAATTGGCAAGAGAAAAATATATAAATCCCCTAACTAAAAGGAAAAAAATGGAGTATATTCATAAAAGACAAGAAAATATGTTACACCTCTCTAAGGTAGCTCCTAAGAAATTTTGGAGGTAGATTCTAACTAGAAAAACTAAAGATAATAATAGAATTGCTTTACACGACTGGAATTCCTCTCTTAAAAAGCTTTATGAATCTCCAAATGTCATAGATAACTTTGAAACCTTGCTCACAACAGAAGAAGTTTTCTCTTTAGAAGACAAATATTTTGGGTTTAAGCGCTTGGAAAATGGAAAAGCTAAGGACATTGAAGGTTACCAGGCTGAAATCTTAAAAATTGGAGGTCCTGTCCTCATGCCTCACATCCACAAGCTTTTCAATCAAGCAGTCAAGTAAGGGTTCCATAAACCATGGAATCAGAGCCTCATTATTCCTATTTTTAAAAGTGGGGATACATATAACCCCTTTAATTATTGGGTAATTATGATTAGCCCTCTCTTAGCCAAGTTATATGGTATTATTTTGGAAAATAAGATGAGCATATGGCTTGAAAGTGAAGGTAAGCGGGCTAAAGGCCAAGCAGGTTTTAGAAGGCAACACTCAATGACGGACCACCTCGTTACGCTTAGGATAATTGTGGAGGAATGTCATAATGATAAATCCAATCTCTTTTGTTGCTTTGTGGACTTTAAAAATGCTTTCGATACAATACCTAGAAATACACTATGGAATAGATTACAAGAGCTAAAGGTTCCTTTCGAGTTCAGAGATGCTGCTATAAGGTTATACGAGAATTTAATTTCCAATTTTAAGAGCAATGAGGGGTGGTCGAAAGATATTAAGTGTAATATCGGAGTTAAACAAGGTTTCCCCCTCTCCCCTACCCTATTTGGCATTTACATAGACAAGCTAGAAGGTTGTTTAGAGGAAGCAGACTGTGCTGGCATGATCTTAGCTGTAATAGTTATCATCATTCTTCTCTATGATGATGATATTTTTCTTCTGGCTATGAGCCTAGTCTCCCCAACCAATGTTCCTTTTCTAAGAAGAGGGTCGAACCATAGGAATGGATTGTAAACCCCACAAGGGTTCCTGAGACCAAAATTAAAAAACCAAATGCCAACCATCCAAGAGCCAGAACAAGTAGATTCCTTACCCACAGAGAGGCTGAAAAGCAGGAGAGATTTACCAGGCCAAACCCTGAAAATATGAGCAGACATGATACATAATAACAATAAGAAATCGAGTTAGATACCCTAGAATCCTCCTCATATTTGTCTCATTCGTGACACAAAGGGCCACATTTGTTTTCCTTCAGAATCCAGAATCCCTTTGAAAACACGATTATTCATCAGGAAAGGTAATTATTCTTACAATTAACCTAGGTCACCCAAAGTAGCTAGTCTATCTCTAAGGAAACAAATTGCTTAAATCCCATAAACATAGAACATTATATGACACCCCAATAATAATTGTAGAGTACATAGCCATCAGAGAAAGAATAATTCAAAAGAGCACAAACAAACTGGCAAGGAACACAGGTCGAAGTTCACATTTAAGAATTATTTCCTAAAAAATGACCTAGGAACCCTCCAAACTTCCCAAACTTCTCAATTGAGAAAAACCATCATAATGTTCAAGCAATGACAAAGAATCAAGCATGAAAGGAGAAAGTTAGAACTAACTAAGGGAGCATACCCGCACCAATATTTTACATATTAGGAGACGAGGAAGCGCAGGAGCCACCCATCTACAACCATGCTTGGAGCCTAGAGGAAACCCTTACCCATAGCATATGACCACACAGGAATTCTGAAACAACACCTGAGAGATGAGCATGATAATCGCGGCCCACGCCTCCAAAAACACTTAACAATGTTCATCACCACCTTTTGCATGCAAGGAGATAAATGAGGGTCGTCATCCGACCACCTTTCTTTTTTCTTCATAAGTACCCTCTCCTTGTTTTAGATCCCCCCATATAATTGTAATTATATTATATTATAACAATAATTATATTGTATTATAACAATAATTATATTATATTATAACAATAATTATATTATAAACCTTATGAATAATATTATACCTTAGGAATATGAACTCTTAGAGTTATAAAATTCAGGGATCAATATTATAAACGTAAGGGATTAATACTAAAAACCCAAGGGATTAATATTATAAACCCAAGGTATATAAATCCTAAGATAAATATTATAAACCCTAAAATAAACATGGTTCACCATGGTTGATTTTCATATTGACATAATATTTGTAACAATGTGACATTGGACCATGGTTGATCATGGTTGTCACAATGTGATGTTAGACCATGAGACAATATTTGTCACAATGTGACTATGGTTATTGACCATTGTTGACCATGATTGATTTTCATATCGAGAAAAACCTATGATAAACCTTAAGATAAATATTATAAATCAAGGTTTATAAACCCTATGATAAATATTATACACACTAATATAAACATGGTTGACCATGAATGATTTTCATATTGAGATAAAGTTTGTCACAATATGACGTAATATTAAACCCAAAATTATAAATTGTAATATTGAACCCCAATTTGCAATGTCACAATGTGAAATTGAATAAACTACAATCTTTGTGAGATTCCAACATTGAATAAACCCAAGGGACTAACATTGTAAACTTTGGAGATTAATATTATAAAACCAAGTGATTTATAAGCCCTATCGATTATATTGTTCATAAAGGGATCAATATTATAAACCAAATGGATTGATACTATAAACCTGAGGGATAATTAAATCCAATGAATGGATATTATAAACCGGAGGGATTAAATACCCAAGGGATTGTTCATATTAAAAAACAATAGATTAATATTACAAACCCAAAGGATTAATAAAACCAAAGAATTATTAATATTATAAACCTAAGGGATTAATATTATAAACTCAAGGGAATGTTAACACAAGAAATCAATAAACCCAAGGGATTAATATTAGAAACCATAGGGATTAAAAACCCAAGGGATTAATATTATAAACCCAAGGGGTTAATGAACCCAATGAATTATTAATATTATAAACTGAAGATATTAATGAACCCTAGAGATTAATATTATAAACCCACGGGATTAGTAACCAAATGGATTAATAAACCCAAGTGATGAGTATTATAAACCGAAGGAATTATTCATATAAAAAACCGAAGGTATTCAAAACCCATGGGATTAATATTAGAAACCGAAGAGATTAATAAACCCAATGGATAAATATTATAAACCCAATGGATTAATATTACAAACACAAGTGATTAATCAACCAAATAAATTATTAATATTCAATGGATTAATAATATAAACCCAATGGATCAATAAACACAACAAATTAATATATAAAACCAAGGGATTAATATTATAAACCCTAGGGATTAGAAACCCAAGGTATTTATATTATAAACCTAAAGAATTAATAAACCTAAGGGATTAATATTATAAACCCAAGGGAAAAAGAAAACCTAATTTTGTAATGTTTAGAGGCGACATTAAATAAATTGCAATGTAATGTAACATTGCAACATTGATTAACAAATTAATTGTCATCTTGCGACAATGTTTGTCACAATGCGACGTTGGATAAATTTATGCACCATTCGAACCCAAAGGATTATAAACCCAAAAGAATAATATGATAAACCCCAACTTTGTAATGTTATAATGCAACATTTAATAAATTACAATATAATGTAACATTGTGATAATGATTGCAAGAGTGATTGTTACATTGAGACAATATTTGTCGAAATGTGACACTGGATAAATTTGTGAACCATATTATCATTAATATTAATAATTAATATTACAAACCTTAAAGTTATAAAATTCTAACATTAATATAAAACCCTAAGATTAATATATTAAATATTAATAATTATTAATATTATAATTAATCGAAATTAATGTTTTAATATAAATTAATTATGGTTTAACATTTAAAACCATATTAATAATTATTGTAAACCCTGGTTAAAGTGCATAACCACATTAATAAATGTAGTTATGCACTTTATTAAAAAGTATTTGTGATGTAACTATTAAAATGCATTGGTTACTTCTATCTCTTTTCACATTTTTCATTTAAGAATTTGTTTTAATAATTTTTTATTATGATATTTTTATAAATTAGTTATGATAATTAGGGTAGTTAGTAAAAAATATTTGTTAATTTATCTATTTATTTTCATTTAAGAATTGCACTTTCTACTATTTTATTATGTTATTTTTATGATTTAATTATCTACTTAAATTAGTGAAAATAAAAATATTTATTATTTTATCTTACCCTATTATAATGGTGCTACCTTTATTATTCAATTTAAAATTACACTTCATTATTAGTTTTTATTATTATTAATAAATTAATTTCACCCTAATTTTAAAGAATAGAGGAAATGTGCTAAGTTATTATTAAATACAAAAAATTATAAATTCCAAAACATATTTTGGTTACTAATATTTTTTTTTCTTTGACCTACAAAAAAAATTGAACTTTAAAGATCATATTTTAAATTTTTTTTATTTCACCCAAAAAAAATTGAACTTTAAATCATGTTTTTACATAATACTTGGTAATTCAATACTAAGGTATAATGAAAAGTAATATTTAATTAATAAATATAAAAATTACAAATTTTAGAATATATTATTATTAATAAGAATTTGATTTTGTTTTGGCTAATTATAATAAGATTTAAATCAGACTTGCAACATTTTAAGAATACATCTCTCTAATGTAAATTCAACTCTATTGTAATTTTATTTAAATTCAAAATTCAAAATTATATTTAAAAATCTGAAAACATAGACTAGTCCCACTTTGAAAAGTACGAAAGTATTATGTTGTAATTTAATAAATTTAAACTAGCAGTTGCCCCTAAAGGTGCAAGGATACACCGAAGGTATAGAAGATTCAGAAGATTATTTGGCCTAGATTTGTGAAGATTTTTCTTTAATAGTTGTGCTTGAATTTTCTTGCCAAGATTTTGAAAGATTTTTCTTTCATTGTTGTCCTTGAAGTAGCAAGTTCATCTTGTGGTTATGCAGATTGAGAAGATCATCTGGCCTAGATTTGGGAAGATTTTTCTTTCATAGTTGTGCTTCAAATATCCAATGGTTTCTAAAATCGGGTGTCTACATCATGAAATATAAGGTAGTGGATTGTCAGAAATGTCATTTCCTTCCTACAATCTTTCACCGTAGACAATTCCCTACAAATAGGATTAAGTCACAAAGTTACGAGATTTATGGTATTTTTTTATTTAATCATAAGGATGGGTGTCTTTCAAATTAAATACAAGAGTCTAAGATGGGTGTATTTCTACTAATTTGTTGCATTTGTAGCCCCTTGAAGTGGAATGTCTATGCATCCATTTTCTATTTGAGTTTTCCTTAACCATTTTTCGTAATTTCATTTATACATTAGCATAAAAAATCTATGATTGTTAGGAGTTAATAAATTTCAAGACAATTAAAAATGTGAAATATATATATTTTTTAATTCTAAAATATTTTTTTTTAAAATTAAATTTGAAACTAAATATAAATTATTATTTTTTATAGATTAACCAATACAAAAATCAACTTAATATTTCAATTTTATAAAATTAATTAAAATTAAAATTTTAAAATATTTAATTTAATATTTAAAAATTATAAAATTGATAAAAAAAATTGTTTATACCATGGATGTGAAAATTCAATGAGATATTAATCCTGAACTTCTGAGTTTTCAGATGCCATTGAATCTTCACATCCATAGTATAAACAAATCAAAACTCAGAAGTTCAGGATTAAGATGCCATTGAATCTTCACATCCATGGTATAAAAAAAATCAAAACTCAGAATTTCAGGATTAAGATGCCATTGAATCAGGATTAAGATCATATTTTAAATTTTTTTTATTTCACCCAAAAAAAATTGAACTTTAAATCATGTTTTTACATAATACTTGGTAATTCAATACTAAGGTATAATGAAAAGTAATATTTAATTAATAAATATAAAAATTACAAATTTTAGAATATATTATTATTAATAAGAATTTGATTTTGTTTTGGCTAATTATAATAAGATTTAAATCAGACTTGCAACATTTTAAGAATATATCTCTCTAATGTAAATTCAACTCTATTGTAATTTTATTTAAATTCAAAATTCAAAATTATATTTAAAAATCTGAAAACATAGACGAATCCCACTTTGAAAAGTACGAAAGTATTATGTTGTAATTTAATAAATTTAAAATATAAATTTCAATCGATCATACCATTTATATTAATTTAAGCTAGAATTGTCTTTTAAATATTTTAAATTTAAATTTAATTTCTTTCATTTAATATTTGAAAATAATTTCTAAAAATAGAATATTATTTTTTCATCTGTTTTCTACTACAACGGTATATTGTTGATCAAGACGATGAAATGCTGACCCAAAGCATTTCACGACAAAGTGAGTAAAATATTTACGTCCCTTTTTTTATTAAGATTATTTAATAATTATATATATTTTTTAAATACATAAAATTATTTAGAATAAATATAAGAAATAAAGTAGTTTTTAGTGGGATTTTTGGAAGAGTTTTACAGTGGTTTTTTCTGGTTTAATTTCTTTAAAATCCCGCAGGAATTTATTGAAAACAAAAGTTTGATGGGTAATCTTGCACAATAGAAGTGCCTTGGAAGTTTTTTAGGGTGCCGAATTCATATATGTAGTCAAAAAACCAGTTTAAATAACATAAATCAAAATTTTATCTCAAATTTTTTCACCAAATTCTAAGCCCTGACACTCCAAAAAATCACACTAAAAACAACTCCATAAAAAATATGTATTTCATAATATATAACAATTTCTCGTTATCATGGTGAATCACAATTAGCTTTAAAACACACAGATTCGAATAGGAACCAGTATTTGAAATTGTCAACATCACAGGGAAGACCAAAAACAAAACCATGGAAACCCTAAAAAAGTCAATAAATAATGTTGTATTTCTCAATTCAAAACAATTTTTTTTTGGTGGAAAGAAAAATGCAAACAAAGAGAAAATACTATTGGCCGCGGACCTTAAAACAATTTGGCCTACCGATTGATTGGAGTGTGTATTCGAAATGGGAATTTCCCACACTAGCGATAGTTTGAGTATTTATTTAACATTCTAATTATTTTAAATAGATGTTTTTGGTTTAAAATTGTTTTTTGGTGTAATAAAATATGTATAATTACATTGAAACGGAATTATTGACCTATTCAAAAATTAATTCCGCTAAGTAATATTTCCATGAGTAGTGGAACCGTGTAAGGTGCAAACTAAACATGACCTGTTTCATATATTTATTCAAATTTTAAATTATTTATCTATCTATTTTAAATTATTTTAGATATATTATTTATTTAAAATTGTTTTTCGAATAATAAAATATGTATAATTTTATTTAAACAAAATTATTAATATTTTCAAAAGCTGAATTATAATTCTTAAAACAACTTTGAGGCTATTTAGTAATTTTATGAGCATAACTATTAAATGAGCTGATTAAATATGGTTTAATCATATTTATTTAAATTTATAACAATTATTCAATCACTCCTGAAATATAGACTAATTAGTTTGTGTAAGTTTAATTCACATTAAATCTTAAGTTGAAATCTCATGGAAGCCTTTAAGCTAAACCTAGTCTAAAAAATAATTGCTTAGTCAAAACATATTTTAAAAATATACAATTATTATTACTATTTTAAGAAAACATTGGCTGTAATAATTAACTATATTGTGTTTTATTATTAAATAAATTCAATATTAAAAATATTTATAATAGATACTTAAAAGCGTGGAGGATGATGCATAGTTGACTCGGTGAATAGAATCTAATTAGTGGGTAGATTGTACTCCCGGGAATAGAATCTTATTAGTGGGTGAATAGAATCTGAGTAAATCCGTTTTATCAAAACATCTTTTAAAAATATACATTTTTTTATTTAATAAAAGTTATAATATTAATTTTTGGAGTTTATTATTTATTAGGTTTGTAATATTAATTTATTGAGTTTAGTTCATATTTTTATTTTGTTGGGTTTATAATATTAATCTCTTGGTTTTATTAATTTGTTGGATCTAATATTTTGGTTTTATAATATTATTCCCTTGGATTTTTAATATTAATTCATTGAGTTTATAATATTAATCTTTTAGGTTTATTAACCCCTTAGGTTATACTATTAATAATTATCTTGCTTTATAATATCCACTAAGACCTCAAGAAAAGAAAAAGGAAAGGAATCTAAGTACAATTTTTCAAAATCTTGTTTTTATGATCAAAGAGAAGAGGAAGAAGAGCTCCAAGATAGCTATAGATGGGTTGGCTTAATAAGTCAAGAAGATTGGAAGTGGGAGATGTTAGGGAATTGAGAGCAGATGTGAGTAAGAGTTGTGGCCTATAGACCTCAAGAAAAGAAAAAGAAAAGGAATCTAAGTATGATTTTTCAAAATCTTGTTTCTATGATCAAAGAGAAGGGAAAGAAGCTAGCTTAATAAGTCAAGAAGATTGGAAGTGGGAGATGTTAGGGAATTGAGAGCAGATGTGAGTAAGAGTGGCAGCCTATAGACCTCAAGAAAAGAAAAAGAAAAGGAATCTATGTATGATTTTTCAAAATCTTGTTTCTATGATCAAAGAGAAGGGAAAGAAGATAGCTTAATAAGTCAAGAAGATTAGAAGTGGGAGATGTTAGGGAATTGAGAGCAGATGTAAGTAAGAATCATGACCTATAGACCTCAAGAAAAGAAAAAGGAAAGGAATCTAAGTATGATTTTTCAAAATCTTGTTTCTATGATCAAAGAGAAGGGAAAGAAGCGCTCCAAGATCGCTATAGATGGGCTGGCTTAATAAGTCAAGAAGATTGGAAGTGTGGCATATGTTAGGGAATTGAGAGGGAATGAGAGTAAGAGTCTAGTAGTCTAAAAGGAAGTGATTTTCATCTTCCACTTTCTTAGTATCCCAAATCTCACAAATTCTATGGTTCCAAGAAGTTTTGGAAATAAACCACCACCAGATTTCACTTAGAAGCTCATGAGAATTAGTTCTTATAATAACTATGTTCTTATATTAGCAAGAGTAAGGTTGATCACCTCCTTATAATACCTTTTACCCTTTAACTCTTTATAATATTGATAATTGTATTAATAAATATATAATAATTATTAACAATAATTAAATGCTATTGTAATTGTAATGTTATATATTAATTATATTATAGTTTGAAATATAACCATTAATATAATATTATATAATAAGAAAATATTATATAAATATAATATAAATATAAAAC